>VWPW01001166.1:418098-448403 GCA_013389825.1 Crypturellus undulatus | reverse complement strand
CGCGCGCGGCCTCGCTCACATCCTCCGCGGCGGCTCCTGCTGCCGCCGCCCGCGCAGCGCGGAGCGGCCGACGGAGGGAGGGAGGGAGCGCCCGCCCCGCGCGGGGCCGCTGAGCCCGCTCCTCGGGGACGGGGCTCCCCCAGAAGGGCCCGTGTCACCCCGAAAGGTTCCCCGTCCCCTCAGCCACAGTGCCGTCCCCCCTCCATCCTTCACCCCGAGGAGTCCCTGCACTCCCCTCAGCCACAGGCCCGTTCCCCTTCCATCCTTCACCCCACAAAAGTCCCTGCATTCCCCCAAAACCTCCCCAGCAGGAGCAAGCGGCTCCCCACCTTTATCCCCCACCTCGGCACGCCATCTCCTTAAGTAACTAGGTGTGCGGGCGCCCCGGGGAGTGTTTCAGTGACCCTGTGGGGAGCAGCGGGGTGACTCTCAGGGGACCCCAGTGACAGGGCAGCAGGATGGGGGCTCAACCCCTTGCCAGCACCTGAGGCCCTGCCACATGCCACAGCCAGAAACACCACGAGTTCCTGTGCTTGTGCTGTCAAGTTCTCCCCATTTACTAATTAAAGGATTTTTTTGTTTGTTTTCTACTTGACAGTGCTATAAACTCTATCTGGGTTGCACGAGTGGCTTTGATTTGTTTGGCCACAGCCACTGATGGTGCCGCGTCCATAACACGGAACTGGTTAGAAGTTGGGTTCATCTTCCTGCAGCTTTGCAGCATTAACAGCATAAAGGTGCATTAAATACGTTCAACTAAACGTAACAAAGCTGGGGAATATCACCTTGTGTTCCCATCAGTAACAAATGTGTTTGGGTGTCACCTGGATGATTTTACATGTTCACTAAAGTACATAGCTTATGTTTTTTTTTTCCTTCCATTCTGAGCATTGAGGGCTGCCTAAATAGCTATCTCATGGGTGTCCAAGTGTCAAACGGGTCACTGGTTTTTGTGTACACCAGCACTTGGGAGGAGCAGGTCATGAGGAGGAGGAGGAGGAGGAGGAAAGGGTTCACGCTCGCTCAGATGGAGTCCGCGAGAACAAGGCCTCGTTTTCCATCAGTGCCCAGGCCAGTTCCTCCCCACAGAGCTGCTAAGTCAGGTTTATATTTGTATGGCCCTCGCTTATCTCAAAGTGAGGCCTTTAAATGGGTTTAAAAATGCACCTCTCAGCCAAGTCAGGAGAAGACCCTGTGTTACAGCAGCCGTGAGTTTAGGGGCAGGTCCTCATCTTTTGAAAGAGCGGAAAAATCTCTCTTGATGTCAGGGGAGAGTGAAATGGCCGTGGGAATGGTTCCTGCGCTAATGTGCAAAAGCACTGGAAAAGAAAAATTTGCAACAGACTCTCTGGGATTGTGTCTGCATTTCTACCTGCCGTGCATTCTGAATATTTAACATAGATTAAAGTGTATTTAAGTGCAAAAGATAACTTTCAAAGGGAATTAATCGTCAGTGGGAGAGGCTTGCAGAATATTAAGGGAATGTGTATAAAAACTAACAAAAATAAGAAAAATAATTTATGAATTAATTTTGAGTCTTGAGCCTGTGACTACACCTAAAAATAAAGAGTGCGTGTAAACAGAAGACTTTGCTGGCTGTAGGAAATTTTGGGATAGACAGAGGGACCTCTGGTAATAGATCTGATTAAAGGAGAGCTTTCTTGCCTCTCTGCCAAAGCTTGTTCTGATTGATAAGCTCCTGGACTGTCATCGTGAGCAAGGTCATTAGGACTTCCCCTGCAAACGAAGCAGCAGCTTAAAAAATAAGGTCATACAACAAGCAGAGTTTTCAGTCCCAAAGAGAAGAAAATAAACCTCTGTTGTTTGCTAAAAAGGAAGTACAATTAAAAAAAAAAAAAAAAAAAGCAGATTGTTTAGATTTGTGAACTGTCGATTTACAACGCTGAACAACAAAGCCCAAATGGGAAAGTTTGGATCCAGATCTGAATCTGACATTCCCCAAAATGGGGCGAGGGGAGCACGCTTGGATTGCGGTTTGGTGTAAGGCTTATCTCTGAAACACAGAAAAGTATTGTGGATAAAAATACCCAGGTAAAGTAGGAAGTGCCTGGTCTGCAACAACAAGGGTGACTTTGTAATAACAATGAACAAAAGAAGGCACTTTTTTTTCCTTGAGAACAATGAAATCACTCAAGAATTGTTATAAATGCAAACAATGTGGGTTTTATCATCCAGTTATCATCAATGGGATTATAGTCTATAAACTCTAATTTTCAGGGAAGTCCCTATATTTCCCTAAGTGTTTCCTCAAATTTCCCGTCTGTGTAATTTAGTAATTGGTACAGGATAAGGTGCATTGGCTGTTCCTCAGTATTATATTACCATAAAATACTGGGTTTAGTGGCAAAGAATACTTGATTGTCAGGTTCAAAAGAACAGACACTCATGTTCTCACCCATTTTTTACATTTTTTAACAAATATATTAAGTAGTGCATAACACGATCTAACTTTTAAAATTCATTTTGAAACACCGAAATTATGCGGCTTTGAATAAAATATGTTTTTAGCCAGTCAGGCATGAAAAGAAGGACTACTACAGCAAGGTGGAGTGTAATTATTGAGTTAACCCCACTAGAACAAGTTCTGTTCCATGACTGCAAGTACTGACAGTGCTTTTATGTGCTAACTGTGAATTTATTTCTCCCTTTTGAAAAAGTGGGCTCTACTCAAACAGGGCTCAAAAAGAGAGAGCTATGTGAAATCCTCTTAGAGTTATGGCACTAGGATCTCAGTCTAGGCACTTGTAACTTTTAAAGAAATCGCTCATATTTGGTCGAAGATGAAAGTCTAATTCAATAAAAATACAAATTAAAAAATGCATTTTGTGCTGCCAAATGTAATACACGTGGCTGTGTTTCCAAATTTGAAAAAAAATCCATTGTTTGAAGATATATCTCAAGAGAAAATCAATAGTAGGGTATCTGAAAAAAAAAATGAATGTAATTGTACTGAAACACTGTAATTTTGCCTTTGTGAAATTCATACTGTGAATAAATCCATGTATGATTTAATTTGTACTTCTGTAGAGATCTCGAAAAAAGACTACTTGAGTGTTGGCTAAACTGATAACTGGGAGCCCAGAGATCTGAGTTACCCCTGCTTGCTAAAACATTTTTGGGGAGCTCTTCTTTAGGGCGTATTAAAACCCCAGCGAGCGGTCAGATAGGAGCCTGTGTTTGGTTTCTAGCTTCTGTTTCCCGGTCTCCAGCATGCTCGGGCAGAGTGGCAGTATTCCTCCTCCGGCTGGAAAAGGAGGAAGGAGCCATATTCCACAGTCCTTCCAGGAGCTTTCCTGGCTGAGTAATGAATGGTGCTGACGAACTCCAAAGCGAGAACCACGTGGCCCTCCTCCTCCTCTGGAATAATGATTGCTGTGCCACAGGGCAGCAAACATGCTAGGGGGAATTCAGTAAATAAACAGGAACTGAATTGGTTTGCATAAAAATGCACTAGTTAGATATAGAATGTGCAAAAATAGCAAATATATCAGTTCTGTCCCATACGGCAACCACAGCCATTTTTGTTGTTGCAGTAGTAACCACAAGTCCCAGTCTGGACCAGGAAATGTTAGGCACGGTACAGACACATCAGAAGAGAAAGCCTTTGATCTTAAGGAAGTGAAGCCTACTCCAAACTTCAGATTTTTCCCCTTTTTGTTTGTAAAACAATTTTTCATGCATTCTTAGTGTGGGAAGATACCTTAACTATATTCAAAAATGAAAATCCTCTGACACCAAAACATAGAAGTTATATACTTTATATGTATATATTTTATACACCTTAAAACAAAATAGAAAAAAATGAGGTCCCCAATGCATTCTCAGCTCACCAAATGCTGACTGTGCTATTGATCTAAAATTATAGTTAAGCACAATGTTGGCAAATGAACTTGAGTGCAGCCCTTGCAAATATCCCCATGGAAATGTGGAAGGAGCAGCTGCTCTGCTGCCAGGCATGGGCACAGCACTAGATCTGTTGGAGCACTGTGATCTAGATGGACTGAGCTCCAGGTGGAAGCCAACAAAGAAAAAACTGTTTTTCTTGTGATCCTTACACTTTTCTTGAAATTAAGAGCTTTAAAACAGTTGTTTTGGACATTATGGTGACAGGGGCTTCCTTAAAGGATAGATCCTTTAGTGTATTTACATGGGACATTTAACAAGTGCACTGACAGATTATTTTTGTACATAATGCTAGAAGAGATTGCTTTTTTTTCTTCAGTGTATTTTTAATGGCACATGCCTAAAGACAAAAACATGCCAGTCTTTGAATCACCTCATTGAATTTTTACAGTTTGGAAACTTAAACTCAGAAGAGACCATTCCCTTATCATTCTGGTCTGAACCCCTAGGTACAACCACCATAAATTGTATTTAGTCACGTCAGCATCTGTATTCATACCTCATAGGTAAAAGAGGTGACACTACCATGAACTGAATAAAAGCAGGCAAAGAGGAAGGAAAAGGAAAAACAAATTAATATCTTTGCTGTTCTCTTTACTTCAGCATCCTGCTGCTGCCTCGATTCTGCAGTCGTGCCAATAGAAACCTACCAAAAACGACCAGCTTGTGGAGTGATGACGGAGTTTCTGCTTTGTTTATAATACAAGTTGTCCTGCAAACAAAACCTGGTAGTACAATTCCGGGCTGTATTTGTGGGTGTCTCACGAGTGCAAATGCTGATCAAAGCTTTCTCTGCAGTTTGGGTATCTCATGGGGTCTAACTGTGTTTGAGCTCATGCTACCACTTGCCTTCAGTGGAATCATCGATGTCTCCTCTTCAGCCTGACTTCCTGTTGCTGTCACAATTTTTTTGAGTGCATTTACTAGTCTTTGACCACATCTACGCTGTTTCTGTCAGCTCCGACTACGTGTAGGTTTGTGGCCAATCTGCCCCATGGTCAGAACCAGTTAGGTCTATACGGCTTTTACAGGCAGGGCTCCTCTCCAAGTGCTGGTACTCTTCCTCTCTCTTCTCCACCTTAAGTTTCCTGTGGGCAACAAGCCAACCGAGATGCCTTGCTGCTCTGTCTGCATTAACAAGTGGTTGCCCAGGAGGAATGGATTTCTTGAATGATTCTGGTCGTGCTGAGGACCCCATTTTTGTTGCAGTGAAGTGGGGAACTTCAGCAGGCTGTACTTGTGCCCCATGGTCTGAACGTCCATCGGGGGCTGCAGTCTGTGTGAACTGCTCTGGAGAGCATCTTCTGACTTACATTCACGGACTTCCAGACAGGTCCATGATATGAACCAAAGCACGTGGAGTTGGCATGATCAGAAGATTCACATCAAAAACACATTCATGATCCAGCCTAAAATACTATGTAGACACAAGAATTGAAAACCCTGCTGCCAATTGTTTTGAAAGTGTCCAGAAGTTAAAATACATATATGTATTAGGAGGGAGAAATGGTTGTATGCACAAACAGCAAAATTCAATCTAAAAACACCGTGTGTGTGTTCTCGTACAAAGTATCCATCTGAATGCTTCCTCGCCCCCACCATAGTCAATGTCTTGGACCCTGAATCTGCAAATATTCTGTGTCTGCTCAATTTCCAATTCAGGCCCTGAATGGAGCAGTTCACACAGTAGAGCCTGTGCAACAGGGGACTGTGTAGGACAGGGACTGTCTCCAAAGCATCTCGGTACAGCACCTAGCACAGGCTCACAAGGAGCTTCGGGGTGTTCTTGTGACAGGCACGTGGAATATTAAACACCAAAGGCACCTGCAAAAGAAAGCACCCCTTGACCTGCCTTGCCATATTTCCTGCCCTCGGGCTTGTCATCTGCACTTGGATGGAGGACTGCAGTGAAGTTCTTCCACCAATGCTCATTGCCAGCTTCTGGGTGATCAACCCCCTGGATTTTCCTGCTGCATCCAACCTGCCCCCTGTGCCGTGTTCCTGCTGCAGCCCCTGAGCCTGCTAGGACAAACTGGAAGCTGTTGAAAATTATGTCAGCAGCTGGGCTGTGTGGTTTCACCATCCGTAACGTCTCACCAGATGTCCTCTGAGTGTGCTCGTGGTTCTTCTCCTTGTAGCATCTTTGCTTTCCCTTTGCCTTTCAGCCTTCCAGCTTTCAAGTTAGCAAGGAGGCTAACACTTTGCTAAAGACTGTTCAAGTGAAAAAAAGCAGGAAAGATCTTTGTTGCAGTTTTAAACAAAATTTTGAGCGGTTCTTGAGCGGGAAAGCAGTTTAATGCAGTAGAATATTAGGACTCAGATACTTCAAAGCATATAGGTATCACACTCCCATTGACAAAAAGGTTTATGATTTTCCCTTGTTATTTATCCTCTTTCAAAATAAAACAACTAATCAACAAGGTCTCCACACTTGGTACGTTATGCAGCTATTCCTGAGATCCTATTACCTCTCATCAATTCCCCGTAAATCATGATCTACCTTCCGCATCCTGTCCCTCTTTGGAAAATCAGACCTACTCCAGGGTACCTTTCTGGAAGTACAGAGGTCCACTGAAGTCAGTGGGGTCTGTCTAAGGACATGCCTGCAAAGAGCATCTGTTATTCTGCATTTGCAGGGAACCCAGCGAAACAGGACATGAGACCTGATTAAAACCTCTAGTTGCTACTGCCGTGGAAATCAGACTTGTTATTGACTGATGACTCAACATGTCTGAATGTAGATGTAAGACGTCAGCTTTCAATTCGCAGTTCTTTTATAGACCCTTTGCATAACGAAGCCAAGTTATTTAATCTCTGTATCTCAGACACCTCTGTACTAAGTACATTAAATACAGGGAAAATCATTAATTGATTACAGCCCTTCCACCAGCCTGTTCTCTGTTTTGTGTTTCTGAATTATAGGATCTTTGGGGCAGACGTCATGTCATGTGAGGTGCCTGGACATCACCTAGCACACGGGAGCCCTGGCAACACTGCAAAGGCTAAAGTAGTAATAGTGTGGAGTAACACAAAGACAGATGTGATTGCACTAATAGTTGTCCTCACAGAGTCACTTTTAGACTGAAAGCACACCTGGGACAATTCTGCCCCAGAGTAAGCTCAGCATGATGCTAGGAGCATGACAGCCACAGAGGAACCTGAACTGCAGCAGTTCCTCTAATGAAGTAAGAAAAAGTCAAATAAAAAGAGCCTTTTTTTTCATGTAATGTAAAATGGATGGATTCAAACCTGGAATAAAACGCCATCAGTCACACAGCTTTCCCTCTTTATGAGAACACATGTGGAAAGCTATTATTATAATTTTCCAATAATGTTCCCCCCTTTATGGGTGCCACCGGAGCTTTTTTTTTATGAAAAGTCGTCAGCTAGACAGCTTCTTACATAACAGTGTTATCCTTTCTTTATTTCAGACATAGGTGTTGTTGGGTGGGGAGTTTCCAAGTATAGGTTCTGTTAATAAATAGCCACCAATTACGTAGCTACTTATCTCTAAAAAAATGTATACTTTGAAATTGTAAAGCTGTTTCCTAGGTTAATATATTTGCCAATAGCTATGGATAGGTGCAAACGCATCTCCCTGCAGGTATGCCATACAACTTACACAAACCACCCTGATTAATACAAATCACTTCAATTAAAATTGACACACAAGATAATTAATACTATGTTGATTGATAAACAAGACCTCACTCATCTTATCCAGGCGCTCGCTAATTGCCTGCCTGATGCCGCAGCTGACTGCCGAGGACACCCTCCTGCCCTGGGAACCGGGAGCTTTTCATGCGCGTTCCAGTTTGCCACTGACTGGCTGCGCCTTGAAAATAACAGCGTTTCGGAGCTACGGGATATCAAGTTTTGTGTCTCTGCTGGGATACAGCATGCTTTGGCTCGTGCACAATAGGATAAATATTATCTGTTATGTGATGCCACAGTGAATTCCCATGCTATTATTTCTTCCTCATATTTTCTTCCCTTCTCTTTCCCCCCTCCCTTTCCCCCCCAGCCTGTTCGGCAGCGCGGCAGCTCCACGGCGCCGTACCCGCGCGCACACTGCGACACTGTTGCAGGGGCTCCCTACGGCAGAGCCCTCCCAGTGCCATCGATCAAGCCACAAGCACCGGTTCAGCAATGCAAGGTTGTTCCGATTCCCTGACTCATCTCCTGCTCCCCCTAGAAATCACGGACGCGGCGCTGGAGACGGAGCTGCAGTCCCCTGCCTGCAGGAAGACTAAAGTAACTTTGGTTGCTGAGTCACCACGCTGACCCACACAGCTCACATTTCTCTTGAGAGTTAGCGATAGTCAGAAATGCTCATTGTAACCGTGCCACGCCGGAGATTCTAATGACACGTCCTCAGAAAACATAATCAGCCTGGTTTTCTGCTCGGGACCCAAATTCCCCAAATTACTGCCTCCTGTTTACACAAACACATTTCATTTTAAGTAGCCCTGAATTAGTATATTCTTGGGGTCCTTTTTTTTCATTCACATGTCATCTTAGAGCTAATCAGCATTCCAGTCTTGTATTTGCAACTGCTGAGAAAGTCACATCTTAAAAAGCCATAACTCCCTGGCAATTTCTGCCTGCCAATAGCTCATATACGCTGTTTGGACATAGTAAGTACTGTGGAGGAAAACTGAAGATCAAATAATTTCCAGGTATGAATTAAATCTATTTCTTTGAAACAGCCAACACGTCTCCCTGCTGTGCATGATGAATATTCTCCTTGTTATATACTGCATGTTTTTACAAACCCTGCTATTTTTATGAGCATGATATATGTTTCTCAGCATCCAACTGAAATGTGTATTTCCGTACAGTTGCATCACTATGCAGCACTTCTGCTAATGTCATCTAATGAGTCCTACTGTTTTAGATGTAACCCTTTGTTCTGGTCTGCAACATGACATGGGATGTATTCAGTGTGTGCCTGACTGCAGAGGCGGAGGAAAATGTAGGAACACTTGCATGCCACAGTTTGTTTGTAAAATTGATCTTGACCGGTCAGCATAAAATGCACCATGTCAATGCAATTGCCATAATGCTCCCTCATTAGGAAAAACGATTCCTCTCGTCCACAGTGCAAACAGCAGTGGAATGGGGATGCCCTGACCACCCTTTCAAAACAGCTATTAGATAAAAGTCTGGTTACAATTCAAAGCAAAATAGGAAAATAAATCAATGTAAATAAAGACGAAGGAAGAGAGATTCGCGTCAGAGCAGACACAAAATGAAAAGGCATGTGACCGGTTTAAAATACGAATGAGCTTCTGTTGAAACAGCTCTCTTAAATGACCTTCTTTCCTGCCATGTGACCAAATTCTTCAATCGGGCATTGTAAAGTAAAGGAATGCTAAAATTGCCCCTATTTTCATTTTAGATTTGGCCACTGTAGCATATACTTGCCGCATTCAGCTTATTGCCCAAAGAAGCGCTCTGCTGAAGTTAAAGGCAGTCTTTCTTTTCGCCCTTCTCCTGGTTTTCCTCCGTGCTGCAGTAGCCTGGCCTGCCCTTTTAAATCCTGAGGGCCCGGGGCCAGCCGGCTCTGCGGTGTTATCGGACCCATCTGCGAAGGGCGCACGTAATTTTAAAGCCAGCGAGATGGCTAAGGAGCAAAGCTGGTGTCTGCGAGAGCCCTTGCAGTCCCAAGGGCAGACTCCCCCGGGGACAGCTCGCCCTGGGTAAGCAGAGCAGCCCTGTCTTTGGGGTTTTTTGCTTATTCAGGCCCAATGCCCTAAAACAGCCAGAGATGGGTACCTAGGCTGTTCCCGCACACTCACAGCCCCTTTAATTTATCAAAACCCCGGGCTGAATCACAGCCCCGGAGCTGGAGGCAGGATTCATTCAGTGGCATCCGGTGCCAACTCCAGCAATATGGCAACTTCTTCTTCCTTACCCCCCCAACACTTACACTTCCAAGGATCACAGAAGAATTTCTGACGTGCTCCGACATTGAACAAAGCAATCTCTGATCTTAAGGGGGAAAAAAAAAGGTTCAGTTTAATATAGGCAACTGGCAAAGATTCAAATTGCATCTAGTTTTAGCCAATGCAGTTCACCAATCCTGAGGAGAGATGTGAATTTTCAGCTCGAGTCAGATGCCTAATTATGCTTTTCTCCTTATCTTCCTTTTAAAATCTTGCCAAAGCTGCACACATCCCTATGTCTCCAGGCATCTGAATACCACTCAGGGAGTATCTGAACCCTTTGACACTAGGCCTCTTTTCAAGTCTCCACGTAACCAGCCGGAAACTATCCTTTGTGCATTAAGGTTGACAGATTGCTCACAAAATGCATGTTGCTTTGGAACGATGCTGCCTTTTACCTGTAGAGGTACCACTGCATCCACAACACCGCAAAGGGTTTCCTGGAATGTCAACCTGGAGCGATCAGACAGGAGTGTGTCTTTAAACGGGAGCTTTAAGCAGAAGGTTAAGCTATTATATGTGACAAAGGAATATAATTTTTTTTTTTTTATTTTTGCTCTAGGCAGAGCCCAAGATTGAATACGCAATCTGTTACTGACTGCATAGTAAGGACTTCCTCAGATTGCGGAGTCTGAAATGAAAGTGAACTAGAAAAAAAGATGCAGGTTATGCAGCATAAAATTAGAGTTTTCAAATACAGCTTTGCTTCCAGGCTTGTGTTCCCCTAAAATTTCTTCCCCACCCAACATCCTCATCCTCCAGTCCCTCTCCACCCGTATTTGCTTAGAGATTCCTTTATGAGATGCACCATATACTTGTTTTCAGGGCTTGATTTCCATCCTCCTTAAGTCAGGGTGCGATGTGAAGAAAGACACAAGAGAATCACATTTGGACCCTAGAGGAAAGACACTCTGGTTTCAGGCAGGGCATCAATTAAGAAGCCAGAACAGTATTTTTTTTTAAGTGCCACTTGCAATTATATTTTACCTCTTGCTGGGGAGAGCAAATTGAGTGAAGGACGGGCTCTCTGCAGAGTCACTTTCCCTC
This sequence comes from Crypturellus undulatus, assembly GCA_013389825.1. Taxonomy (NCBI): domain Eukaryota; kingdom Metazoa; phylum Chordata; class Aves; order Tinamiformes; family Tinamidae; genus Crypturellus; species Crypturellus undulatus. The sequence goes on along the minus strand of VWPW01001166.1, from coordinate 437,484 downwards.
CATGTGAGAACTGGCCCCACCAGGAGAGACTGATGGCATCTTGCATGGCAGTGGGGAACTACTCCACCGGCCAAAAGGATTCGTTTTGTCCCCTGTCAGAATATTGTATAAGAAGACACCATGGTTTCCTGTATCATCTCCCACTTTTAGATCTGCTAATATTGTATCACTTATAAAACCATTCATTACCTTCGGCATCATAAATAGCCATCTGCAATTTTGGAGAACACACTGGGAATGAACTGTATTTCATTTACCTCTCTGCTACCAGTGCCTTTGTACATAGGCTTCAGGTTTGGCCTAGGAATGCTTAAATGAATATCCAGCTGGCTAGACGGAATGAAAATGATTTTTTTTTTTACCTTACAGAGCTTTCTAAGACACAGCATTTTGTGTGATCCTGGAAGGGCATGTAACATCAAAGCTCTGAAGATTTCCAAGTGACCCCTCTCTGAACAGTCTCGGTTAAGTTTCTCTTATGTTTTAGACAAAACAGGCATCGGTGACATTGATACATAATTTAGTCACCACCTCCAGGGTACGTTAATTTAGTAACTTTTCCAATTTGCTAGGAATTCGCATAGATGAATTGATGATTAAATAGGTGAGAGAACTCAAGAGCCCAAACAGAGCAGTTTGTTGTTAATTTAAATGCTGTCTAGACCACTCTCCTTGTTACATTTTAATTGACCTAATTATTTCCAAAAACACTCTTTTTGTCATTTCTTTAACATTTAGATTGTTCTGCATGTGGGAGGAGAGCTTTTCTCCTGGTGTATTCCAGCAGCAGGGAGGATTTTACGCAGTGAGTTTGGACATGAGCAGCACTCACTGCTGGTTACAAAGCTGCAGCCTTTCACAGACCCGATTCTCCCTGCTTCAACCTCTCCGCCTCACAACCACATCCACTTTTAACATGTTTAAGAATGAATGCATCTCCCAAAAGGGCTTTTTGTTTTCAGCAGAGTTTCACTCAGTGCTCAGACATTTGATGGGGTTGCCAGACTTTGACTTGTCTCTGGAACTGTGTAGCTCTTAGATGCGATGGTCCGACACAGCCAGTGGCAGGGCAAGCAAGGCTGACATCGCTCACGCTTGCTGTAGGGAGCTATTCTTACTTGTAAGAGCAAGCGCCTGCGTAGATACCACGTTGCAGATGGCAGGAGGTAGCTTGTTCGCTTCGAGGAATCGTGTGTCTGAGCCCTGCATGACTCAGATGAAAGAAGAAAGAAATGACCTGTTTCTTCCTCACCTAATAGTGTTATCTTTATTTCCTAGTGGCAAATAGGCCAGGTGTTGGATGAAGGAAAACCAAATATTAAGACACAGTCCTAGTCCTCTACAACCTGTATTCTTAATGTCAGAAAAGCCCCCAGCCCTCTTGTGGATATTTTGCCATGGAGAACCCACCATGGTCACTAGTAAAATGTTGCGGTGAGTCATCACCTGGTCCTTTCAAGTATCCGCTTCCAACTTCTGGTCTTACTTTAGCTTTAGTTGTTAGATAATCATCAAAAGGCACGTACAGTCAGCGAGGGAGCCAGACTGGCCAGAATTATGTTTAGCTCTTCTGGGTTGTATTGGTAAATACCAAAATGCATGACCAAAGCAGTGTACAGATCCTCTCTTCTGGAGAATGAAACTGAGGCAAGCACAAGAAAAACAACTCTGTCCAGAGGGACAGTGATGGAGCAAAGAGGAGAGCTGCCAGAGGCCTGGTTCACCGAGCTTGTCTTGGGACAGTGATATATATATATATATTTTACTAATATTCTGACTATCTTTAGCCTGTCTTTCACTAGCTTTAACTCATTTTCCCCTCACACTGATCTAGTGGCTAAAAGAAGAGAATGAGCCTTGGCAACATCTGAAAATGCATTTTGTTGTCCCTGGTGTCTGCTTTGATAGTTCTCAGTTTTCTATAGCTGGAGACATGGCAGCCGGATGCCGTGCCAGATGTTTCCCACAAACTGTCACATAAATGAAGGAGTCTGAGCGAGGTAGGAACGTTCCCAATTGCAGCGGCGCTGCCAGCGCTCGCTGGCTGCCTTCGACCCAGCAAGGCTCTTCCCAGCTTGTGGGCAACCTGGGGCTGCTTCGGAGCTGGAGAGAGCAGAACCATCCAACTCCCTGCCCGTTCCTTCTTCTGCCCTACAGAGAGTCTCGTAGGTCCAACTGGAAGGGGCTTCACTTTTCCCTTATTCCTTCTCTCCCAAGTCTTGGTGACGCAGAGGCAGGGACTGGTCCATGGGGGGATCTTCAGCAGAACAGCCTTGCTGGGCGCACAGCGAGGACAGGGCCTGAGCAGTTGCACAATTGCTGGCAAGAAATAGCACAGACCTTGTTGGTATGAAGGATTCTGCCACAAACACCCTTCCTATAACTTCTGCTGTAAAGTTTCTTTCCTAAACTGGGAGCGCTAGACAGGTATTTCCCTCAGAAAAGCCTAGACCTGAATCTGGGGCTATACAGGACCCTTTCTGCTTAGAGAGCACTAGATACTTTCCATCATATAAGTCCATCAGAAATCTGTCATGTATTTTGTACAGTACTTTTCTCTGAAAAAAAAAAAGAAGAATCTCTGCATGTTATTAAAAAACCCTTATGCTACACATTTTATAAATAAAATATCTATACTTATACAATGATCTCTTGGGCATGAACTGTCTTTCCATTCCATATTGCACGTAATGCAACAGTAAAATTAAAAGCAATGTTATCTAGTTTCAGTCAGAAAGTAAATATCTCATCATCTGTATCTGGAAATTTTTCTTCCATCAGCAGCGGGTAAAAAAAAAATCAATGGAAAATTTTAATTTAAAAATTACATCTTCAACAAAGAAAAATATTCTGTGGAAATTCCAGTTTTACTGTTTTTTTCAGTGTTTCAATTGGAAAACGGGGCAGCTAAAATCCCTCACAAAACATCTCTTTTCAAAACAAAACTTAGAGTTTGGCATGTTGGGCTGAAAAATATTGATTTTGGTTTCAGCCTAAACCTGCCAATAACAGAGGTCATTTAAAATAATAATAATAATAATAAAAATAAAAATTTTCTTGCAATTCTTTTGTTTCACAGAAAAAAAAATACCAAGAAACTTTTTCTTGCCAGTTCTTATGAAAATAACCTCTTTTCAGTTTTTGACATTTCTTGGGATTGCGTTGCTCTATTTCAAGTTCTTTCTTGTTTTCTTTCCTGTACCTTAATGCCAGCATTGGCACGGAAACTTCCCTTAATGATGACATATGTTCCTCACTCATTCAGAATATGATCTAACTCTTTATACAGAGCATCTGTTTATTTATCTGTGGGACATGTGGCTAGAACATAAACTCGAATGAGCTGTGGGAAAGGCCAATTTTAAATATGAAAATAGACTGACATTGGTATACTTAAAAACACTTTCAACTCCTTAATTTGATTACTAGTCACAGAAAACGCTTAGACATTCTCATGACAATTAGTATAAACATTATTCTTTTCATTGGAAAAAATATTATCATAGCTGGACAAATAAGCTGACCCACAATTTGAAAATGAATGTCATTTAAAAATTGTCTTTGAAGGCATAATTCAGTAGTGGTGTCTAATGTTCTCAGCTGTTATTGACCATGTAGCAATTACTTTCAGTTCTAATTAATATATATTTATATGCACAAGGTATAAGCATTGCAAATAACATATATATCTGAGCAATGTTTATGATGATGATATTGTATGATTGCATGTATGTAGTCATTATTATTACATGAATATTTTATACCTCAGTGTAAAATGTAATTATAGCCTAGTATGTTTGGTTAAAGTCAGTGTCAACATTTTGGTTGAGATTAGCAGGAGACCAAGTCATTTTCTGAAAACGGACCAAAGATTTCATGTCTGATATTAGAATCAAGAGTCTGGGGATCATAAATTATGGTAAGTTGGATATTTGACATCTCACACAGTTTAAATCACTTGATAGAAAGGTTTTCTTCAAATCAAGGGCAAAATTAGGAGGGGGCAGGGGAAACAGTATTTTAGTTTCCTGAGTGTTTAAACCTAGAATTAGTTTCCAAGAGGTAGAACATTTAGCTATTTAGTATAATGCCAAGATCTTCCGCAGTCCCTTTAATTAAATAAATGCATTTATCCACAGTTCTTGCTCGTTTCAGGGCAGAGCCCTAAATACAACAAATCTTCATAGCCTGCTGTCAGCAAGAGTAAGATAGTGCTTCATTGCATGCTAATACCCGAACTCTCTATTACATCAGTTGGTTAAAAAAGCTCTTTCTGTCTAAAATGTTAGAAGCTCCCCTTAATCACAAATATCACCTAAAAATGAAAGATCAGAGAGAAAATAAAATATCGCTTTCTATTTTTGTTGGTGTTTACTTTGTTCCGTTGTTCACATGTCATATACAAACCCATTTGAGTTTCCTCTGTCAAAGCAGATAGTTTCTCTTGCACTTTCAGTGTCTTTCTCACAAAGCAAGAACGCAGAGAAAACATGTTTTAAAAATAGGAAAATGTGAACGTGAAACCACAAACTTATGTTTGCAATGAGGGTCAGAGAGCTACTGCACACAAATCCTTTAATCTAAGTTTTGAATTGACAAAGTCTTACTAAACATGAAACTCTTCACTTTTATACTAATACCAAACTCAGTATCATAACATGTACACATTGCAGTGTGTGAGTTAGTTTCTCAATATTACTCAGCTACATAATTTCCATTTTTTTCTTGTGATTCTCCATTTTCATCACCTTTCATTTCCTGGTATTGCTGCCCAGAATTGTTGATAATTTATGAAGTACTTTTGCTAAGATCCTACATCATAAAGGTTTCACTATATTAATGCTCCAGTGCTGCCATGCCAGCACTGAAATACCTCCCTCTTGTAACAAAAACACCAAGTCCTGCGTGCACCAGTTTTTGCTGGTTCACACATAGAAGGCTTCTGTCTCTCCACTGTGTCTATTTTCATGCTGAAAGCATCTTAAACAAAAGCTGTTATGGGACTTTTCTCCTCATCTGCCCTAGCATGGAGCCGCAGCTTTCACCACAGAGGCTACAAATCTATGCCAAACATCAGTGAGATACAGGAGGGAAGGAATTAGTTGAGGGGTGGATTAGAAAGAAGCAAAGCTTCTAGGCAACATCAGGTTGTTGGCATTGCAGAACTAGATTTTGCCTTTCTCTGAACTATCCACAGCAAAGTATGAGCTCTGAAGTACCCCTCACATCCCTTCCAGTGATGACTTAGAGAGGTTGGCCATGGGGCAATTGCCTTGAGCCCCTTGGTCAATGCACCTTCTGGTCGCTCTGTAGTCAACAGGCCCATCAAAGAAGTGCTGTGAAGTTGTGCAGATCATCAGAAACAATTCTAAGACCCACTGCTTTCACCTAAAACACAACTTTCTGTTTTGAATATTGGAAACGTGAGCTGATCTTTTGAGGGAAGAACCTCTTTTTTCTTCTTTGGGTATTGTTTGGAACATTCAAATCATTCTGCTTAATTAGCTCAGTAGTTAGACTCAAACAGTGATATTCCTACCTGAGCTGACTGTCACGTTGCTGTTTGCTCTGCTTTGCTGTTGTCCAGACTTTTTTTTTTTTAAAGATGATGGGATGTGGGGAATACAGAGTGGGAAAGAAATTTCTTCCGTAGACAGAATCAGAAGCAACCTACATGATGCACCCAGGAACCTTTCTGACCTCTTAAACTGAGCTTTGTGACGNCAGAAGCAACCTACATGATGCACCCAGGCTTAAATTGAGCTTTGTGACATGTATAGACATTTTCTACTAGTTGCTCTTGGAGAAAATCTGATGTTCTCTGTTGGATTTATGTTGTTTTGCTTGGGAGTTTACGCTTATTAAACTCTCCTATGTATAAAGCTGAACTTACTGTGCTCTGCAAGGTCCATATTCCTGACAATAAGACTATGCCACTCCAGGTTCCATTACTGTCAGCCCTATTGACCCAGTCCATGCCTGGATTTCATGGGGATGTAGCTGGCAGAGGTGTGTGGGAAGGGTTTCTAAGGTTTGGAGAGCCGAGAAACCCTCTGGAGGGAGTCCCCAGCTGGTGCAGAAATGCACCAGTCACAAGAATCTCATCTGAGGTTTGCAGAGGTGCGCTCTCTCCTTTCCATCGGAGGAACTCATGGATTTTGTTGGTTTTTGGAAAAATGATCTTGTTCAGAAAAGTCCTAGCAAAGAAGGCAGGATTCATCTTTGCCTAGACTCCTTCTGACTCCCGTCAGCTTGCGAAGTTGAGATGGCTCCTAAGTGTTGGGACCGAAACTGCCAGTCAAGGTGTGTGTGATGGCTTCTACGCAGTGCCTGGCATCGGCAGGGTAACACATGGATTTATGGCAGCAGATCTTCCCCTCCAACAGGCCACGAGCTAGCAAAGCCTTGGGTGTAATGGGCTGATTTCAGCACTTAACTCCGCTACCTTTCTGCTGTCATCTGTTGTCACACTCCCCGCATCGCCAGCACTCCCATAACTTCAGCTGTTAAGCGCTTGACTCTCCATGTTTGTAATATTCCTACTCTCTTCTCCATTTCAAATCACAAAGTTTTGTCCTCGTGAAGCATGCTTTTTCTCTTAGTGCTGCTTGTTCTGCAGCTGAATCTCTCCCTGATGCTTGCCTAGCGCTGTGCAGCTCAGGCGCGGTACCAAGAAATGGAGCGCAGCCCGCTAGCTCCTTATTATTATAGATTGATGTTGAAAGGAGTGCTCCATGTAAGATTTTAATCAAGAAACTGCAGCAAGTTTATGAGCAATATATATCTCTTTTAATTTGTCCAGCAATGAAAAGATGGTTGGCAGGGAGTAAGAAAAGAAAACTCCTCCTCTCTTTCTAACATGAAAAAAAAAAAGAAAAAAGGGATTTTGAATAAAGTGGCAATATGGATGCATTTGAAACTGCGAAATGTGATTCTTAATTGCTCATGATTGTCTCTCAAACAACTGCTAGGTTAACCACGGCGGGCTGACAGCCTGTACTAACTGACAATCAATATTGTTGAAACGCAGAACCTTTGCCTGCAAGATACAAAAACATTTCATTTTCAAACACTACAGGACATCTGCTTCTGGAGAGAAAAAGTTGCTTCTTCTCAGCAATATGCACCAACTTGTAACTTATTTTTTCTCTTTGCTCAGAGGAAACAAAAGTCTTCTTTATACCATATCCTTTCCACTAATCTGGCAGCTATCCAATGTGGGTTTAAACAGATGTTCTGGAAAAAAATATGGCATATACAAATGAGATGGAATCCAGCAACTCAGTCATGGATTATTACAGATATAAAATACTAAGGGCTAAATTCTTCCCAGATACACATTCTATATAATATCTGGCACTAGATTTAAGAACAGCACACAAACAAATCATTAATACCCTCATTATAATAATTATTATACATTAAGTAGAAAGACCCCAGGCTGGATCAAACCCTTTGCATTAAACACTGTACAGACGCAAACTCAGGCTGGGAGTTTACATTCAAATGGCTGTATGCAGCAGACTTAGATATGTAAATAACTTTACTTTTACATGTTTGCAGGATTAAGCCCCACATGTGATTATATTATTGGAACAATTGGCATTTCTTATTTTCCGGGCTGCAGCCTTTGAATAAATCACACAGTAATGAACGATTTGATGTTAAAAGGAAAGAATTTGAGTCCTGTTGCATATAAGACCATCGAGCCTAAGGGCTGCCACGGGTTTATAAGCTCAGAAAAGGTAAAAATTATATGAACACAAGCTGCATAAATATATCCTACAAGCAATGCCATCAGCCTGATAATATTATCTTTTCAGGGGGAGGTAGAAACATTTCCTTACTTGTGGGGCAGCCACACTAGTTCTACCAGCAGAGAGGCACCTCCGTGTTCCTGGCTCCGCAGCTGCATAACTCGCTCGGTGGTGCAGGGCGATGCGAAGGGCCAAGCCGAAACTCAGCTGGCTGCGACGCGCAGTCCCTGGGTCCCAGCGGCAATCCACCCCATTTTTAATAGTCCTAACAATATAATAGCAATTAAACCCAATACTTGTGGAAACTAACTCAAAAGGAGCTTTATTTCAAGCATTCACAAAAGACTTTTAATTATCAGGATTAGCTGATAAATAATTCTCTTTCTTATTGTTCCCAATCCCAAACAAGATAAAATGAAAGATGTTGGGGAAATACCAGAGCGGGAAGGGATTTGTTTGTCCCCATTTTCCTTATTGCTTTTCTTTTCAGCCTCTAACTTCACATCACTTTATCTACTGTAGGAAAGATACTGTAGTAAAGGACAGCAAAATCGTAGCTTTTCTACCCTTGTATGTTTTGAAATAACAGTTGACTTGATGAGTTAGAATAGAAAAATAGTAAGAAAATGTAAATGAACAGACAACTAGACAGTTCTCCTCTTTTTACCTGGAGTGATGGTGAAACACTAAACATCAAAAACTCGGCAAACGCAACAATATCAGAAAATCACAATTGAAGAAATGTCACAAGCATTTGCTGGAAAAGCTGCTGCATTCACAACACTGTGAGAGGAAAACAACCTGTGTGCTTCTTTTCAGCAGTGTGAAAAGCGTGTACTTTCCTTTTCCCACTGGTGTTTCTTGCTGCTAAGCATGTTTTTTGCACAGTTGATGCAGAGGTCTGGGCTAGATTGGCCAGGGTTGGTTTTCGTGTTGCAGGGATAACCGTGCAGGTGAGGGTGAAGGCCCCGCACAGCCCTTTGCCGCCGCCCATGCCACCCATGTATTTACACCTCCGTATACATGTCTATGAAAACCACACAAATATGGTTTCATTCCATATTCTTGAGCAATTTTAACAACTTTAACTACAAAAGAAAGAGCTAAATTGGATAAGTGAAATGACTGATGCAGTTTGCCTGGTTCTGGTAACAAGCAAGGGAAATAAAGTGTGAGGCTTAGTGTATCCTCCCCGTGCGAGAGAGCAATTCAGACTTAAGGGTTATTTGATGATATTTGACTCTCCTTCATATGAACAACATCTGCAAACACACTGAGAGTCTTTGGAACTGTTTTTGGTTTGAAAGAATTTGTTATTTACAGCATTTCGAGCAGTCACTGCCTGGCTTGCTGCTTTGGCTGGTCACAATGTCACGTTTGAGCTTCTCCATCTTTGTTATAATAATCAGGTGTCTTTTATCGAAGCCTCCAAAAACAACAGGGGAGAACTCTGATGTGAAAAACCTACTGCTGGGGGTTAGAAATCATGATGATATTAGAGCAGGGGACAAAGATAAAATTAAATGAAGAAGATCCAATTTCTGGAGCTCCGCTGGCCGTGTTTAGATTTCTCAGTGGTGGCCAGCCCAGCACTAGGCTCGTTCACACATGCTTCCTGCCCCATGTCGGTGCAGCCACCTGGCCGCCGTAGCAAGGCCAACTTTAAGTATCCCAGTAATGCCAAATGAAGATATCTCGTCTTTCTAGGAAAGAGTCCAGGCAGAACCGTTTGCCTTTTCCAGACCAGCCAAGTGAAAGCAAGGAGGAAGAAGCTAGAAAAATCAGTAGCTGCCATACCCAGCTCCATGATCTCCTCCATACGTGTGCAGAGCTTCTGGAACCGCCAGCAGCCACAGAGGGAAAACAAGCTCTCTCTGCTGCCTTGACCTAGAGGTGAGAACATAGAAGTGGCCATCCTTGGGCAGACCAAAGGTAGACCTCATTTAATATCTTCTTTCCAATGAAGATACCTGTGAAATGGAGGGATGAATGGAAAAAGAGGGCAAGCAAACAGTAGCACTTCCTCAGAATATTCTTCACACTGCCAAGACTTCTGCTTTCTCAGCTAAAAAGAGTGTACTGTGTTTAACACCCTTTGGCAAACCTGTTCATCATGATATTTTCTAGGAGTGCTACAAGACCATGCACAGTCTTAGCACCCAGAAGGTCCCATGGCAAGGAGGTCCACAGCACAACTACAGTTCTGCAAAGGATTGCCTCCCTTTAAATAACCTGGAGCTGCCACTTTGTTAAACTGCTCTGGTGTCCCCAGTTCTTGAGCTGGAAGGAAGAGGGGAAGGCTGAGCTGCCCACACGGATGCCAGTTCCGTAGGTGTCTCCCAGAGCCATCTCATGCTGAGGCTATAAGAGCTGCTGCAGGATACATTGGTGTGCAGGTCCGCATAGGAGTTTGGACACTGCAATGGGCAGTTCTAGGACACAAACTCAAGGACAGCCTCCTGCTTGTCATAGCCACGAGCCTCACCTAGCCAGGGACGTGAGGAGCACACACACGCAATGCTGGGCACCACATGGACACCAACGTGGCAGGCGGACAACCAACCTTTCTGCCAGCTGTTTTATTTACAGGGACAGCACTGTTTTGCAATAACAATCTTTCCATACGTTATCCCCTGCACTAAGGTGCTAAGATGAGCACTAGGGTGAGCAAGCTTAAGAGAAGCTCAGGGAAAGGAAGGAGGGAGGAAAGTCCCAGAAAAGACATTTGGGCAGTGAGAGGTGGGAGGGAGGCACATGCCCGTATGCACCGCCACCAAGCTGCCTGAAAAGAGAACTAATATCATTTGTGTGGGATTTTCCTCCCCCTCCCGCAGATCAAAAGGACAGCAGCAATGCAATCTGCTGTTTGTGTAGGAAATGTGTCAGAAGAGGGAAGGAGGGGATACACATGGGAACATCTGCTCTAAGAAGCCACTTGAAAATTAACCATTTAGGTCCCGATTCAGCGGGCACCTGCCTGGCGTTCAGCACGTGAGGAGCCTCCGTGGCACCGCGGCGGCACCTTCTGCAAAGTTCCTGAGGATTCCCTGCAATCCAGCTCCTAGCAAGGGATAAGCACATCCGCTGCATGTGCTGAAGTTGTGCAGAAGATTGCGCACAGATTTACACATGCCCATGCAGGCACACCTGGACAAGCAAAGGATTTTCAGCTCGGCTCCTTGGTGCCACGAGCAGGGAGCAGTGCCAGCGTACAGGGGCTTTTTTGTCTGTTGTCCACGACCATTGCAGGTGCTCGGGTCACTCACAGCTGCCTCTTGTGCCCTTTGCACGAAAACTTGACGCTAGAATAAAATGTTTGCTGACTCGGCTTCGTAGCACCACCACACACCCAAATAAGAACAGCAGAAAAAAAGGAAAAAAAGAAAAAGAAAAAAGAAAGAAAAAAAAGAAAAAAAGTTGCATTCTTCCTTCTGCCTATAAAATTAAAAACCCCACATTGTCCCAGTGCAACAGAGTCTAACACAAAAGGGAAAAAACAGCCCCGTGTTGTTCTAGGCCGCAAGCCAAAACAACTTGTGCAAGTTTGTGCTGGCAGCAGCGTTCGCAGGCAGAGGGTCTGCGTTGAGCAGGGCCGAAGAGTCATAACTACCTACCCGGCCTCCCTGTTCATTGAGTCACCTTCCTGTTATCCCTCTGCTACCCTAAACCTCCCAAGCACTTGGTCAAGGAGGGAGGGGGTTATTTATTTTGTGTGTTCAGTAAAATCTGTCCCATGATTGTCATTTACTACCGCGGGTGGCATACGGAAGACTGCCGTCTCTGTGAAAACATCAACCTTAACCCGTTTTTGGAGGCGGTCCAACAAATCCTTACCCACAGAAATACTTTTACACAAGTATTCAAGTCAACAGGATTCCTTGCATGAGTAAGGGATTGTGGGACTTAGCTTTTACCCATCCATTTTCCAGTAAATAAAAAGAACTTTTTTTTTGGCTTCTCTAGAGAACTTCACCATTTTTATCCAGAGAACTTCACCATTTTTATCCTTCTGCTGCTCTTCTACATTTTGTCTGTTTCCCCAGAGTTTCCTATGGCTTCAGACACCACTTAACTTGCAATATTTCTTCAGACACCACTTAACTTGCAATATTTCTTTCTTTCCAATCTCTCCTCAAACTAAATCTCTCTCCACTTGTCCACCTCACTTGACAAAATGAGTTAAATCACCAGGCTGATCTGCCAGCTGAGAGGCAGACAGAGATTGTTTGGATTTAAGTTGCTGCCTCAGAACCTGTCTTCTCTGTATTGATTCTGGATCAAATGCAGCATCAGAAGAGGAAAGTTCAGATGTAACTCACAATGTTCAAACAAAAACCAGAATTCCAGCTGTTTTTACCACAGCTGATCTCAAAAGAGCCTCTGCTTTTCTTTCCTTCCACTGTATTCTCACAAGTTTGGTCTAAACACAGCCAGGCACAGATCCGCTTCCATGTTCACCCTAAGACAGAGCCCATAGTTCAGGAGTGTCCTGGTTATGAAGATGTAATTTGAACATTGCTCTGGACTTTAGCTGGAGGCCACCTCTGCTTCACTCAGCTGAAAATTAGTACTTAGCCATTTGGGCTATGGAATTAAATGGAGAGAAGCACATGAGTCTTTTGGATGCTCTTGACTGCAGAAATTAAGGTCCTGTAGTCACCACCAGCCACATACACTGCCCAGTTCTATCCTCAAGACAAGGCCATAAAGATTTGACCCAACTGGCAGAGATGTGAAAAACATGGGATTTTGACCCACTGCTATTCCACAAATTTTCCTAGTGCATTTAATTTTATTTTAAGTTCAATTCATTTTTAGCTTTCTGCAGATGAACTTTCCACATTAGTACCAATTGCTGTGAAATCCTTTTGTAGACAGAATGAAAAATGTTGTCGCCAGCACCATTTCCATGACAATGCTCCATTCATCCCTTCCTCCTTTGACTAGCAACATCCTACCAGTAAGGTCTGCAGTTCCCCAACAGGTGATTAGTATTCCAGGTTGTTTCCTTGCAATGATTAATTGTTCCAGGCTGATCTCCAGTTAAGTGCAGTGTTGAGTATCTTTCCCAAGCCCTTTTTCCAAATGCTCTTTAAAACTGATGCTTGCAAAAGCATGAGGAGTACTTCTTAATGAATCAGAATTTTTCCATAAGGTTTCACGCATTTGTAAACATCTCTATGATCCTGTGTTTTGAGGTACTGTATTTCCAAGGGCAAACTACTAAAAACCTTTCCCTCGACCAAATCTAGTGGGGTAAAGGCACTCCAGTCTGATGCAGGAGGCACTCAGTAACATGAGTAATTCACTAGATCTTAAACTGCAGCCTGAACCCCTGATGCCATGAGGCCTGCCACTTAGTTACATGGTAAAATCTTGATGCAGGAGCAAAGTGGCCCGTATACAACTATCAGTTGTGACATCAAAGGTTTTTGTCTTCCACAGGCAGAGAACCTACCTATAGCTAAATTAAAACCTATATCATGGTTTTATAGAGTCCTTTCCCTGCCACTCCACCTTTACTTGGGTGCTCATACTTACCTGCCCATAGGTCCAGCAATGCAATTAGTTTTGAGTATCTGACACTGATGGACCCAGCAGAGTGGGAACTCAGTAGACATATTTGTAAGCTTAATGCTATTCATATATTTCAGTGGTTCTTAGAACACGACTTTTACTAAAAGCCTAATTAAGACCAAGATCCACATTAATTTCTAGAGTAGTAAAAGGCAAGTTATGTAAACTCACAGCAAGTACTTCTTCTTTTACCAGAAGGGCAACATAAAAGCATAAGACACTTCTATAGGCAAAACAGTAAGGGAGGAGAGCGAGTACTTTGGCAGGCAGTACACGAGAGAAGGAAGTCTAGAAAGATATTTTTATTTGCATTTCTTACGCTGCATTCCCTGGACTTTCCCTTAATCTAGAATACATCAGAGGAAAGTAAGGAGACCAACGCGATGGCTACTGTGCAGGCTTGGGACAACAGCAGCTCTTTGTGTCTAGAAAAATGGTCTATCTTGTTCTCCCTGTTCCTAGCCACCCAGTTCTTCCTTCCCTGCTCAGATGCTGAACCTCTCTCTGAGGTGCACATTTGGCAGCCAAGCTCCTAAGGGTATCAAGCAGAAGCTGGGTGAGAGGCCAGTTCATCTCAGCACTGAGCTCATGATAACCCAAAATTGTTCCCCTCTAGTGCTGCTTGCCCCTCAATCCACCTTCCAGCTCCTCTGCTAGACTGAGCGGGATGGCAGTAAGGAAAGGTTGAAGTGTAGGGTGAGAAGGACAGATGCCTATGCTGAAGCAGCTAAATACATTTAAAAACTGGTAGCTTACCTATCTGGAGATAGAAAACAGTTTCTTAATGGAAGAAGCGTGGCTCCCTAAACCAGTAAAGGAGATCTAGTCCCAGGGGATAGGGTGGAGGAAGAAAATACCCAGGGAGAGCTGGGCAAGACAGTCTCATGGGGAGCACTCCAAATTACTGAGGGTCTTGAAGGTGGCAGCAAGGAGGTTGGATTTGATTCAGGAAAAGATAAAAGTGTGAAGAAATAGCAAAGGTGATTGCTGCAGCCATCTGGATGGATTAGAGAGGGTAAAGGTGTGCTTCATTAAAGCCACCTATGAAGAGAATGTAATAATCATGGCGTGAATTGTGCAGCATGTGAGTGAAGGTTTTAGCAGGCGGAATGCAGAAAAAAAATGAGATTTCTTTTAAACTTGCATATGAGTGCTTATGTTTGTTTATATTTGCTCAAATGGGTTGTTTGGAAAAAGCAAAAAGAGAGAGGACCGGAGATTATTATGAGCCACTCTTCAGACACATGCGAAAAGATGGAGTCTTTTAGGACCTGAGAGACTGCAGATTTATCTCACAAGGATCACAGCAGTTATTCTAAGAAAATGTATGGCCAATGTTGCAAGTCACGAGAGAGGAACTGATCCCGCTTCCACTTAGGAGACCTTTTATAGGCAGCAAGATGGGTATATCACCTCTCTGCCTTACAAAGCTCAAGGTAATAGTTGGAGGTAATGTTGATTTATCCTGGGACAAAACATTTTCTGACAAACTGCTGTGAAAGTTAAGTTGGCACCAGAAGGTCACTAGGACTAAACCTTCTTATTCTAGGTTAGATTTTTTTCTTAGCAATTATTTCCATTGTGAGATTTCTCAGTTCTAATATAGCAAAACACTTCTGCAATATTTAGCCTTGTTTTCTTTGGGGAGCTACTAAATAAAGTGCCTTGCTAACACAATATATTATTTGCTTACACATAGAACGATGCCAGTTAAAAACTTCTTAATAAGATATTTGTAACCCCTTGGCAGATTGACTGTAAATAGACTGGACCCTAGCTGTGCTACTTATCTGAGAATATATCGGCTTCTAATTTAAAGAATTTTGTCAGGGCATGATAAATTCTGTGCTTTTTCCCAAAGCAGATCCCAATTTTATCTTACTATCCACTGTTATTTATAGCTTTTCATTGTTGTTCTCTATATACTCTACTACAAATGTCCAACCACCTGTTAACTTTTTAACATGGGCTCCTACATTTCCTGCCTGGGGATGGATGGATGGATGGATAAATAAAATGAATATTAAAAGGAAAACAATTTGTGTATTAGATATCTTAAAGTAAATGTGTAAGGTATTTGGAATATGAGCAATGAAACCAGAGCAACATTAAAACATGGCTGCTAGCATAATGAGCAAGGGTGAAAGAGAAAGAAGCCCTCCCAAAGAGCAGAGCATGACTTATCAGTGGCATGCAAATTTCCTTTACCACTATAGGCCAAGTGTGTTCCCTTTAAGGAAAAAATATAGATCTTTAAAGGCTGAAAAAAGTACCTTAATTTACAATTTATAAGGATCCAAAGCACAGCAGATTGCATGTAACCAAAACAACCAGAAGCTGAGGGTTAGGTGAGTTGAGAGTGAAACTATGAACTATGACTAAGAGCACTCTGTCTTCCAATGTTTGGCAAGAGAGATACAGTACAGATGTGATGCTAATGCCTGACTGGTTCGGGTGTGGGTATTGCTAGACACTGTTTTGTAGCAAAACATGACCTACACTGGCGGTACCTCTCCATCATCCTTTGTGCCCTGAGCACAAGTCTCTAGATTGATGTATCCTTCCTGATAGCCTTGTTAGAGAAAATACAACAAGAAAATAGGTAATTTATATACAAGGAGTCTATCAATTTGATAGCAATAGGATGATCTGCCAAGCTCCTGGCTGACACAGTATGTGCTAACATATAGTGCACGTAGGGTCCCGTCCCATGATCAAGGGGAAATCACCAAGTCAGTCATAAAAAACAGTATCACCTCCTAAACAATGCTTAAGAGGACGGTTGCAGTATAGTGCCCTAACACATGGAATTGCAGTAGTGCCCGTTAATGCCTTCTTGAGCCTGGTATGATGTGCTTGCAGAGGATCTCGGCAAGGTCATGCCCATGCTCTGTGGTTTGACTGCAAGCTGCGCGGTGCCCTCCGCGCTGACCTCGGATGTGACCGGAGTGCAAGTACTGGAACAGACCTCAAACTGAGGTACTTCTATGGATGCCGGTGGCGGTTCTTTCACTTGACACCAGAGGGTTCGGTGTCCTTTGGGGTTAAATTCCTCCCCGTTTCAGAGGGAGAAGTGAAGCATTCAGTACTCCTAATGTGTGCGGCACTCTGCATGGGAGAAATGAACCTTTGAGAAACTCGGGAAGAATTTCTGCAAATAAACCTTGCTAGGACCAATACACACAAGTCAGAAACCCTATCAGTCCCTGCCTCTCCCTCTCAAATGTGACCGGACTACTCCAGAGAAGAAATCACACCAAAAGGAAAAAAGGATATTAAAGCATTGAAATCACACAGGAGCAAACACAAAGAAGCTCCTACCCAATGATGTGAGGGGAAAAAAAGAGTGATTAAATCACATGAAAAACCTGTTGCTACCATGTCTGCATTTGGCCAATAAGGAGGGCTAGAGAGGTCCCCGTTGGTAAATACAGATACTCTTGCAGAATCAAAGCTGTAAGGAGGGAAGCAAGGCCTCGGGCTCTATGGACCCAATCCAGTTATTTCTTCTGCTATATTTCTGCTAATTTCTGCAGGCTTTGGCTAGCTCCCAGGCACCACAACCAACCTGGACCCTGGCTAGCCTTGCTCGGCAAACAGAAGCCCTGCCACCACCATCAAGTTGTCCCCTCTATCTGCTCCCCTGTTTCCTCAGCCATCTAGGAGGGCTTTGGCCCAGCAACTGAGCCCACCAACACGAGGACACCAGCCACAGCGGCCCCAGAATTTCCTCTCCTGTTCCTGGTTCACGCAGTGGCACTGGGTCAGTGGCCCTGGGCACAGGGAAGGCCTCCAAGCGCAGCCTCCCTCTCCACGTCGGGCCGGGGGTCCCTGCAGACCACCAGAGGGTGGAGGACGTCGGGCCGTGTGGCCATGGAGGCCTCGGGGAAGGCAGGGAAGGTTCCTGGGGCAGCGCTTCCTGCTGCCGGCCTCGAGCCATCGCCAAGGACTTGTTTACATTGGAGTCGCGCTCAGATCTGTACAGTACCTGTATTGTACCTGCCCCTACCTTGGGACGAGATTATACGGCGTTTCTGTGCAGTAACAGCTCTAGAGTTACTGTAAAACTGCGATCGGTTGGTTTGCTAAAAATAAAATAGTTAGATCATAGGAAATTATTCCTAGCACTTAGAAACCAAACAGGAATTAAATCGCAGCTTCTTTTTTATTATTTTATTTTTCTTCGCTGTATTATTAAAGCAAAGGGGGAGGGGGTAAATGAACAGTGATTTACACAAAACAAGGGATTTATGCCAAACTTCTTAATCCCTATAAATACAAGGGACTGAACCACACTGCCAGTGCACAAAGGCAGAGAAACTCTGTGAGGCAACACATCCACACAGAATAACTTCAGGAAAATCGCATGTGCATTTGGGGGAATAAAGCAATTAACTTCAGAAGAGCTTGCATTATCAGACTGGGACTATTGGATCAAACTATCTTTAAAAGCACTTAGGGTTCCCATTCCAAGACTGTCTGTGATCGCGAACAAAAATATAAAGCTCCTGGCTTTACTAAAAACAACAAATTTTACCTCAGGATCTTTTATTCTCTTGCTGGAACAGGGCATCTCCATACTCTATGGCCAAGTTCCCCAGTTTAACAGCACAGAGAATAATATTACCAAACACCAGAGAAGGGCATTAGAATGATGCAGTCATTAATGCTCAAAAACCACCCAAATGTCTTGGCTATTGGTGCCAATTCCATTAACTAGTCAAGGTGAATTTGGTCTGTTAGAGGAAAACTGCTGCCAGGACTGCCAGAAAATGTGCCTAAAGCTAAAATACCAGAGAAATAGATTGAATTAGAAACGAATATTTCAGTCAATAAAACTGATGTTTCGAGGTACTGATGCCACCATTGCTCATGGGAAGAATTAGGTATAGACAGCACAGTTCCTGCCCTGCAGATACTGTAACCTAGACAAGGCAGCCTAAAGCAAGGAAAAGAAAGGACTTGCTCTGCTTTACGTGTTGGAGGCTGGAGCACAGAACAGACTCCCAACCAAAAACACTCAGGGTGATTGCAGCAGAGCTCTGAAATGACCTTAAGTAGTTGGTTCCCCTCTCTGCTTGCCATAACCTGGCAGTATCATAAAACCGAGCCCTACTATTTTAAAGCAGTGTAAAAAACATATATGAATATATATATATATATATACATATATATATATATATAAATTGTTCTCCAGCCAAATCCTGCAGAACTGAGGCCATCTTTACCTCTGATCCCTAGTGTTACATGTGTCTGTAGCCTGCGGACTCTCAGGACAATTCACAACAGGGATATTCTTTCCCTATCGGCCCAAGTCCAACTTCCAGCAGCGTCAGGGAGAAGCCCTGGGCTCCGGGGAAGGCAGCGGGAGCTCTGCCACACGTTTCAGCGGTGCCTAGATCTCACCCTGGGTGCTCCGGTGGGAACTGCGGATGGGCCGGAGCACGCCCGGCGCAGAGCGTGTTCCAGCAGCCAAGGATTTCCAGACTTTTTTTTTTTCTTTCCCCTCCAAAGGAGTTCACTTTTGATGGGATTACAGCTAATTAAAATTTAAAATTCAAATTAACTATCGAAAAGGTCATCTTGAAAATCCGTAGGCATCTGGTATTTATCAGCTGACGCGCCACTAAAGATAAATCCGAGGAAGCGCCGCCTTTGCCCGGCTCGCCTTTCACCCCACCGCCGGCGGGAGCGGCGCGCGGAGCCACCTCCGCGGGCGCGCAGCGCATAGCGCTCCCCGCTGCCCTCCCTCCCTCCCGTGCGCGCGGCGCCTTCCTCCTCCTCCTCCTCCTCCTCTGGCGGCAGCGGCACGTCCGGCTGCAGCGCCCCGCGGCCGCGCGCGGAGTTGGGAGCGGGACGAGGGGAGGAGGAGGAGGAGGAGGCGGCGGAGGGAGGCAGGGGCTATTGTGTGCACCGCGCGGGGACACGGCCGCGCACACACACACACACACACGGCTCGCAGGGAAAGTATCGCGAGAGCGGCCGGCCCGCAACCTGCTCCGCGACAGCCGCGCCGCGGCCGCGCAGGGGGCGCGCAGCGCGCACGTGCCCG
>VWPW01001166.1:378675-417312 GCA_013389825.1 Crypturellus undulatus | reverse complement strand
CCCCCCCCCCCCCTTTTTTTCCTCTTTCTCCCCCGGGTTGCGCGTCCTCGCCATTCCCCTCTCGCCCAGCGCTGCCTCGTAGCCCTCAGAGCGCCGCTCGCCCTCCCTTCCAGACCGCGATGTTTTGTTGTGATTCGGTGCATAACGACTGAGGATAAAGTTGGGACGCGTGTGCGCCGCGCAGGGAGCGGGCAATAGTGAGAGATGCCCCAGTCCAGTCTGCGCCGTTGGGAAGGCGGCCCAGGAGTTTGCGTTTATTTTCTTTTCCCACCTCCTCCTTTTCCCGTCTTAATTTTATTAAATCTCTAAGCAGGAGAAACAAAGGTTTGAGGGGCTGCCACTTTACTCGCTTTTGTTTACTTACAGTCAAGTTTTTCCTGTTCAGAGCAGGTGCGAAAAGATGAGAAGCGCGTTGTGTTGTGTAGTGTGTGTGTGCCTTTTTTTTTTGTCCTTTTTTTTTTTTTTTTCCTCCTCCTTCCCCCCCCTCCTTAATAAAACTATTACAGACAATTAACAGTAAACGTTATCTCCAAGGCTGTTCCTTTGGCTTGTGTTACCAAAAAGCCGATCTGTTTGTTACAGCTGCTAGGAGGCTTTAGTTTACAGTAGCATTCAAGTTTTTCCTGTTTTGAACAGGTTATGAAGGAAGAATGGAGTTTCCAGACCATAGCCGCCAGTTGCTGCAGTGTCTGAGTCAGCAGCGTCACCAGGGCTTCCTGTGTGACTGTACTGTTTTAGTTGGAGAAGCTCAATTCAGAGCTCACAGAGCCGTTCTTGCCTCTTGCAGTATGTACTTCCATCTTTTCTACAGGGACCAGTTAGACAAAAGGGATATTGTGCATCTGAACAGTGACATTGTCACAGCCCCTGCCTTCAGCCTGCTGCTCGAATTCATGTACGAGGGAAAGCTGGAATTCAACAGCCTCCCGGTGGAGGATGTGCTGGCTGCGGCCAGCTACCTCCACATGTATGACATTGTGAAAGTCTGCAAGGGCAAGTTGAAGGATAAAGAACTGTGCCCGGACGAGAAGATGAGCGACGAGGAGAAAGCGGAGCAGCATTTCCTCGACGCCGCCGCGGCCCCGGCGCGCGACTTCGACGCGGGGAGCAAGCCGAAATTCGGCGCCGCGGAGTACGACAGGGCGGCGGGCAAGGAAAAGGTCAGCGGCCAGCCCGGCTGGTCCTGCGATCAGCTAAGTGTCAGCTCCGCGCCGGCAGAGGCAGAGCCGTGCGCCGCAGCAGCTGGAAAAACAAAGGCTAATGTCAATAGTTCCGCAGGACCTTTGTCCCAAAGGTCTGTTAAGCAGAGCCTGGCTCCGAGCGATGTGGACTGCGCTCTGGATTTGTCTTTCAAGCCTGTGCCGGGGAGAGATTCCTTACACCCCTCCTATGTCTTTGGACAGCTGGCTTCCGACAGCCAGCAGCAGGGTACCGAGCCACTTGTTAAAGATGAACAAGACTTGCTGTCAGATCAGGAGGACGGCGAAGCCAGGAGTCCGGAGAGTCAGCATTTTGGGAATGCAGCCAAAAGCCTAGTGACAGGGTTAGGACACATGTTCGCGGGGAATGGCAGCTCTCACACGCGGGAGGAGGATCTGGATCAGGAGCGCGACGAGAGCGAGGACGACATGGACGCGTCGGACATCTCCTCCTCAGGTGTGCTCGTGCCTCCGGGGCACATCTGCGTGTGCCCCCTCTGCAGCAAAGTGTTTCCCAACCCGCACATCCTGCAGCTGCACCTGAGCTCCCACTTCCGAGACAAGGACGGCTCCCGCACGCGGCTCTCGCCCGACGGCTCGGTGCCCACCTGCACGCTCTGCGGAAAGACTTTCTCCTGCATGTACACCCTAAAGCGCCACGAACGGACCCACTCGGGCGAGAAGCCCTACACCTGCGGCCAGTGTGGGAAGAGCTTCCAGTATTCCCACAATCTGAGCCGCCACGCGGTCGTGCACACCAGGGAGAAGCCTCACGGGTGCAAGTGGTGCGAGAGACGCTTTACGCAGTCCGGGGATTTATACAGACATATCCGTAAATTTCATTGTGGCCTTGTAAAGTCCTTGGTTGTCTGAGCCATGTTCCTATTAACTTGTCTCTTTATTTTTTTTTTCCCCGTGCTCCTTTCAAAACGAGACAGGAAAAAAAAAAGAACAAGGCAGCATTTTTTTTTTTTTCTTCCTTCCTCCTTCTTCTTTCCTTCATTTATTTAGGCAACATTCATTTCAGGTAAATGTACTTTAAAAGATGCAGAGGTGTATGCTATACACTCCAGAGGCCTTTTAATGCAGTCCTTCCTCCTCTCCATCTCCTCTGCCTTTTCCCTGACACCTTCCCTTTCCCAGCCCTCTCCTTTAGGTCTTTCTCATGCACCTATGTTACATTATTAATGTGAAATGATCTAAGTGATTCTGCAAGGATTTAGCTTCTGTTTTAGGGCTGGAACCACTTGCTTTGTGGTCAGGATTTTTTTTTTTTTTTTTTTTAAGTTTGCAGAGGGAAAAAAAAGGATTGATTACAAGTAAATCCTAGAGAAATACTTGGATTCCATTAAGCTCCCCTAGTGCCATCTGCATATTGAATAAAATGTTCAGAGAGACAAACTATAATTTAAATACATTTCAGGGTAGAGAAACTTGTTTCCATAACCTGGAGTAACAAACTGTGCTCTTCTCTTATAGAACTAGAATTGACCCAAATTATAGAAAAGGCTGAGAATTCCCGCATGTGTCTTTGGTACTGGTACTTTTTTTATTTTTTATCATATTGGAATAGTTTGCGATCAGTCCTAAAATCTTTCATTCAGATTTTTGTCTCAAGATGAATTTTCCATCTGAGTGTACTTACATTTTCCTCTCCCAACTATCCTCCTCCCTGACCTACCCTACTGAAAGGCTCTGAACTGCTTTTGAACTTCAAACGTGGATAGAAAAAAAAAAAAAAAGATATTTCCGTCTGCAGTGTATTCACTCCTTAAAGGTTGAAGGACGTGTACTAGTATGTAGGAAAAAACGTGTGAGCTGTGACTGTTTTCTTTCCCGCATCAACATGGTGGGGACTAATCCCGTCTGCATTGGAAAATGTGCTCCAGTGAGTCAACGTGCGATGGGTGCGAGGCGGGCGCCGGCGCGCGGCGCTTGGGAGTGGGATGTAACCGAAGGGCAGATGCTGCCGAAGGAAGCGGGCGGGATGCACAGCTGCCTCGGAACTGATCCGGTTCCTTCCGAGGAAACTGGTCAGCACTGTGATAAGTGGGTAATCAATTCTTCCTTTTTTTTTTTTTTTTCCTCCCCCTTTTTTTTTTTTCCTTTTTTATTATATTTTTTTTTTAATCAGGCTACTTGGTTTTCCGAGTTCAAGGTAACTAATACCAAGCAGGTTAGGAGATGCACTGCTGTCTCATTTGAAAAGTTTGCTGCTATGCCAAAATCAGCAGCTTGCGATTTTAAATATATGTATTCAATATATGTATTTAAATATATATATATTTGAAGTTGGTTATCCGTCTGCACCAAATTCTGTGCAATCCCCTTTGTTTCTAAGGGGATGTACAACGACGAACCGCTTGGGGAAAACTTGGCCCTACAAGCTTTTCCCTGACAGATTACTTCCCAGTCCTTCAGACATTTCCCCCTCTCTGCCCTTTTCTCTCCCTTTTTTTCTATCTTCTTTTATTTATTTTTTTTTTAATTTTTTGACTGAGGCTGCCTATAGTTATAGCTAGTTTCATCCCCAATGCAGTAACTTGATTAGCTGCCTAGAACAGCATCTTTTGGGTTGCACCCAGGAGTGGATATCAGACTCTTCCTTCCCAGTTAAATTATCTTTTCAAGGTACATGCACGCAGACCTGAGCTACAGTAATAATATCTGAGAGGGGTTTGGCTGTCATTGCACTGGGCTTAGCACGAGCGTTACTTCACCAGCTTTTCTGACACTCCTTGTTTCTTAAATCATATGCCTTTTTTTTTTTATTTTACTTTTATATGAATGTGAAGCACTGAGTTGAATTCTCTTTTTTTTAAGTTGTGCTTAAAACACTGTTTCATCTGGAAGAAGAAAGAGTTGTCCAATGCGTTCTCCCTCTGGCCCAAAAACTGAGCACTACCTACATGAATAATACAGACTTTCTTTTTTTAAAGTACTTCCTCTTTGGGAAAAAAATCAGGATATACTTGTTACAGCCTCCTCTTACTATTCATCTCTTAAACTATGAATGTACATGTAATGTGAATTTTTACTTTTATTTATAGTTTTTTTTTTTCTTTTTTGTTTAATCTCTCTACTGTAAGATATTTTTGCTAAACCTGTTACATACGAAAGT
This sequence comes from Crypturellus undulatus, assembly GCA_013389825.1. NCBI lineage: Eukaryota > Metazoa > Chordata > Aves > Tinamiformes > Tinamidae > Crypturellus > Crypturellus undulatus. The sequence goes on along the minus strand of VWPW01001166.1, from coordinate 412,992 downwards.
TGTGGGAGAGTACTGTATCTTGAACTTCAGTGGCTTTGGTACTGTGGTCTTATTCTACTTAATCACTTGTTTTCCTCTTTCTTATTTGCTGTGATTGGAAATAGCACTGAACAAAATCTACTAAAATTAAGTTATTTTTCTTTCTACTAAAACTAAGTTATTTTTTTCTCCTGAAGATACTTGATATAGTATTTATTAGATTTTTTTTGAAGTGAAATTATTACTGTTAATCTATTTCAAAGCTAGTTAATTTACACTTCACTTTAAGTTTTATAGCAATGGTTTTGCATGTTGAACAACATGTAAACAGTTTAATAGTAGAGTCAGGCATTACTGAAGCTGGTAATCTTCTAATTTTGCATTCTTGTGACCTTTCTTTTGCATTTGTCTTCAGTTACTTTTCCTTATTTAAAGAAGCTCATAAAATAGGATATGCCATAAAACATCATTAGGATATGGAGCAGGAAAAAGTTTAAACAAGTTTGTGTCTGATACTAGTATAGAAATAATTCATTAAACTGATGCTATGAGCATGCTCTGTACTGCGGTGAATATGGGGCAAAATTTTTTTTTTTTAAAAAAAAAGTCTTTTTAATTCTTTACTACATCATAAACACACTGTTCTCATAGTCTGATATTTGTGTTCCCACTCCTCATAGCTTGAATTTCTAAAGTAAAGATGTTTGCACTTATTTTTGTTCTTAAGGTGACTTTTTTTGGCTGTCTCTGTGTGTCTCTTTATTTTTAAGTTGCAATAGCTCTGAACGTGTTTTCAAAATGGTTCATGACTCTACAGAGAAGTACTAAAAACATTGCACACTTAAGCTTGTCTTTTCATAAACTATTTCACTGTGGGGCAGTAACTGTCTCTGTAGGGGACAGTCTTGCTCTGCATTTTAAACACTGGATTTGTCTTCTACTACAAACAAATACTGTGAAGTTAATGTAAAAAAAAATCATTGATATTTTTAATTGTTTTTAATCTTGGTGCAGTTCAGATTAAATATGTATATTTAAAGACACTAATTTTTGTGGGAGAGTTTTATAGTATACAGTATGTAGAAAAGCTATTGGAATGGAATATATTTTATAAAAATGTTCTATCACTGTTTTATAGTGAACTATTTTTTCTTCAGTGTTAGTGTAATACTGTTAGCCTAGATATGACAATCGCAGAAAGAGTGATTTAAGCTGTTGCTAGCGCTTAGTTTTGCGTGGAGTTCTGTTTGCAACTGTATTGGTATGTGCTGTAAAATGTGACAATCGTGACTAGGATTGTTGTCTTTATAAATTTACACAAAATAAAATGTGCTAGAGTTGTAAACTTGAGCCTCCTCTTCCCCCTTTCTCCCTCTTAGTGGAAGAGGTGTGTGTTTTGTGTATACATATACATTTTCATTTTTTTTTTATTTAAAGGTATTTGTATGAGTTTTTCTTTTCTCTCCCCCTGCCCTAAATTAGGAGAGATGCAGCCTAACATGCCTTTCTTCAGAGTCGCTTGGGATTTGAGACCTCTGAGGAGCAGCCATACATCATTGCAGAAAGACCTTGACCAACTATTTCCATAGTCACTGGACATGACTGGAAACCACCCTGTTTCTGAAATTTAATTGCATTAACAGGGAGGTTTGAGTGGACGTGAGCATCTCTCTGCTGACTTGAAGGAGCTTTGGTTTAAGGCTTTGTATGAGCAATTCTGTTTTACGGTAAAAAAATACATAGAAGCAGGTATCTTCTTGCTGTGACCACTGGTGAAGCCAAGGTAGACAACTCACGTGTATGGGGTTTTGCTTAACCACCTGAATGTTCGTGGCCTCGTGAGCCTTTGGGTCTGACCCAGCTGCTGCTAAAGCTGGTGCTAAAACTTGGGCTGGGTTTAGCTGGAGCTGGGTTTGGGCAGGAGGAAATCCGAGCTGTGTGTGGGGAAACGGGTTTGCTCGGGTATGGTTTTGCACCTGTGCTTACGTATGCTCCATCTTCTATAAGTATTGTTTAATCTTACAGAGTCAAAATGTCTTGAAATAATGTTGTTTTAGGGAAGGACAAATATTTGATGCTGGTGTGGAGGCACAGTTATATTTCCCCCTCTGGCTGCCGCATTATTGCACTAATCCGGAGAAGTGCTCGTATTCCTTGTGCTGAAGCCTGCTACCTCCATCCCTGCTGCTGCAGGGAGGCCGTGAGGCTGCTGGAGACGCGCACCGTTCCTGCAGCATCCAGCTCAGGTGTGCTGAAGTGTTGGAAGCAACATTTTTTTTCTCTCTCCCTTCTTTCTTTAGTGTCTCTGCAATTGGGGGAGGATGGGGGCTTCTCTGTAGCTGCTTGGCTCCACTGATCTCTGGTTTTGCTCTCTTCCACTCTTTTCGATATGCTGTGGATGGAGCCTCATAGGTGTTTCCCCTCCCCAATAACCAACTAGAACTGCGTGAACCTCGGTGCTGTGCTGGGGAGGGGGCGCAGGGAAGGAGGCTTTCCGTGGAGGGCTCGTGTGCTGGGGAAGTGAGCACAGAGCTCGACATGTGGGTTAGAAGGTTTGCAAAGAAGCTATAAATAAATAACCATTTGTAGCTCGAGGAGAGCAGCCCACGTCTACTCTGGCATGGGCCTGCTGTGCCCATTTTCTTCGCTGATAACAATTGCTAATGTGAATTCTGGCACTCCAGGTCTTGACGCCTGTTGTTTTGATAGCATAATTAAATCTTAGGAATGTGGAATATAAAAAGCTTTGGGAAGAAACCAAGGGGGTGAATGGGTACTGCAAAGGGGTGTGTGTACACACTGCAAAGGGAATGGGATCGCTGTGGACAGGCTTTCCCGCTCGCTGCCTTATGGATATGCTGGAACTGCTGCTTGTCTTCGTTGTGTGGAAGAAGGTGACCAGCCTTGGGCACCTGCTGTCCCAGCTGCATCGCGGCTGGGGGGTGAGAGGTTGTGATCTTTGGTGACTGCAATGTATCCCGGGTGCCTCAGGTGGGAAGGGGCTGGTGATGTGAATCCAGATATCCTGAATTCCTGTGGCTTTCCAAAGGTCTGGTCCTCTTTGGAGGGAGCACTATAAAACATTTGTCTCTTAGTTTGAAGTTTAATGGCACTTAATGCCACTGCATGAACCTAATGCCCTTGGTTGGATGGTGGGGCACAGGGTTGGACCAAGCGCCTCCAGATCATGGAGGAAAGCGTGTTTGGGTACATGGGGATGGCACCAGGCGAAGTCTTCAGTGCTGCAGGATCCTCCTTATGAGAATTGTGTGGATGGGCAATGCTTGCTCAAATTGGACTTTTCAGGCGAAATAAACATCCAAGCCTGGGACAGGGCATGTCCTCCATGAAAAGAAGTTGAGGAAAAGAGTGTTGAGGCCATCTTCATACTGCCAAGCAGGGCAACGTTGTTGGCTTCAGATGCTGCCACCTCGAGCCCCCGCTGCGGGCCCTGCTGTGCCGAGGAGCACGTGCAGCAGCCGCTATCGAAGGAGAGGGTGGCAGGTGTGACCCAGCAGAAGCAGCGTATGTAGGACAGAGCCGGGCTCAAGCAACATGGAGTCGAGCAGGGTTAGCGTGCGAAAACACCTCACACGGGAAGGAGGAGGAATTGGGAGCAGGGCTGCGGCCGACCTGCTTAGAGAACATTTTGTCTCGAATTACTTGATGTCTTGTGTCGGGGAGGACGTGGCTGGAAACGCTGTGGATTGAGCAACTTTGTGCTCAAAGAGAGGTGGCTTTCATAATAACATAACTGAGGTGTCCTGTTTTCTCACTCACTTTTTGTGTGCGTGGACAAGGTGGGGATGAGCTGCAGCAGAGGAATGCAGAGTGTGTCCCAAACTCGCGCCCTCATTTTTTCCCCTAAATGGGATGAAAAAAAAAATGTTAATGCTGTTCAATAGGAAGAGAGAGCAAACAAGTTGGTTATTGTCACCTTTTCCTGTTTGTTGTGTGCTTTCACACAGCTGCACACTTCTGTGCGCAGCTGGCTCCAGGGCACTTTCAGACAATCTGTTGCAGAAAATAAAAGCACTTGCCAATCTGCACCCCCAAAAAACCCACAAAACTTTTAAAACTTTGGGGTTTTTTTTGTGCATCAGAGTGCAGGTCCTGTGTCATCAGAGCAAGAGGAGTTTGGCAGGGGTGAAGGCTGGTGTGGCTGCAGGTCCGGGTGGGACCAGATAGCTGAGGCTGAAGGACAGCAGTTGACATCTCAGTCCAGTAAGAGCCATCTCTGGTGGTGAGCCTGTCTTGATGCCTGCACAAGCATCTCATCTGTCTTTGAAACTGGTTAATGCTGTGGCCTTCTGCAGTTTAATTATAGGAGTATTTGTGGGGAAAACAGTTGTCTTCACCAAGTTCCCTCATACAGCTGATTTCTTGAAATTCTTCCGGAGAGCATCTGGAAGCAGATGCTTTTCCCAAGTGGTTCTGAAGCAACATTTGTTGTGGACCTTGGGACAGAATTCCCAGGAAAGTGGTGATATCAGGCTCAATAACATAGGAGTTCTAGGGGAGGAAAAAAAGTTCTTATAAAATCTTTACCCGCAGGTTACTTCTGCCTCAGGATAACTCAGCCCATGCATTGAGGTACTTTCTGATCCCCACCAATCTTCCTTTCTTTCTTCTCTCTCCCTCTCTCTCCCTTTTTCTTTCTTTCTCTCTTTTTTTTTTTTTTCTTCTCTCCAACCCCTCCTCCCCCCTTACTATCCAGGTGGTGTTATGAACCATCTGGTGCAGTGATTCAGCAGAATCCATTTAGCACTTTCCCAGAGAGGCCGCATCTGCTAGGCAAGGGGGAGATGGTGGGGAAGCCCAGCACATCTGTTGCTGTGTCTGCAAATGAGGTTTGGGGTCAACCATTCAGCCCGGTGCCTCTTCCCGGCGCTCACGCGACTGCTGAGTGTACAGGAGATACCGTGGTGTGGAACGTCTGCTGCCCCTTTTGGAGCACAAAGCGAAGCGAGCCAAGTCCTTGGAGATTGATGGTGGGATGCGGCTATCTTCACCTTAATCATCACGGCCTGTCTGGCTTGGTCCGAGTGGTTAATTATCAAATGGTGGTCTTGGCTTCTGCTGTGCAAGATAAAAGCCTCTGCTGCACTTTGTAATGTTCTCCAGTGTCCATCTAGTACTTGGCAGGCCTAATGGTCTTGCTTCATGGTACAAGAAGTGAACTAGACAGGGCCATCTTCTGAGCTGTCTTGTCTGGTACCCAAGGTCACGCTAAAGAGCTTTGACTCAAAGGCACAAGTCTATAAATGCATCATCTTGGGGTGGAGGAAATAAGGCCCTGAGTGGCTGTAAAGGACACTAGTTCAGCTCCTAGTCCAGCAATGTTTGCACCCGCTGAAACGTGACCAAAGTGAATGCGATACAGAGTTGAACTGTAGGTGGGAATGTCTTTGCAAGAGGGAGAAAGGGTAATGCAAAGGCAGGCATCATGAATTCCAGTTAATATCCTTGGGGTAGGTACTCCTGGGTGAGAATCGCTAGAGTTTTGCTCCAGGGTGCAAGGGGGAAGGATGATCTTTCAGATGATACAAAGAATTTCATTAGCATTACTGACTTCCCAACCTATTGGTAAGGCTCAGGCTAATGCTTGGCAATGATTGCTGGCAAATACTGAGTCAGTACAAAAAGTAACTACCTGGCAAGGTGTTTTGAAAGCCTGTACAGCTCTGAGCCTCTGGCAAGAAGCATAATAGATCCTGTGTTCAAAAAAAACCCATCACATCTGTGCAATAGGTTAAAGCAATAAACGCTGAACAAGAAACAGGAATGGCTCTCTGCATTTTTTATGTACCAGAAGCGCTCTGTGCTTTATGGAGGATCAATGGCATTTGGAGGGGCAGAAGCTTCTCCTTCTCCCCCTTTGTAAACTAGATAGAATATTGCAGCCTTTGTAGACCTGGAGTAGTCACAGTGCCTAGAAACCCAATACTTCTGCTCTCTAATCAGCTGTCAGAAGAAGCTGTTTTCCTTTTAATCATTTCCTTAGAGATGCTCTTACATGTATCATGTATAACAGTTTTGTTTCTGAAAATGTTTTGTAAGCAAGCCCTTTCAGACTGATGCTTTCAAAGAGCATACGCAAAATCCTTGGAACAGAGCTGGGAGAGACCTTGTCTGGGCATCTGGTCCTCCCACTCCTGGGCAGGATCAGCTCGGCAAGAGCTGTTCCTGACAGATGTGTGTCTAACCTGTTCAGGAGAACCTCCTGGGGCAAGTTGCTGCAGTCTAACTGTCTCTTAGCCCGAAGGGTTTATTTTTTCCCACCCCTTCTAGTGTTCAGGCCAGATTGTAAACTCTGATACTCTTGTCTTCACATGTGGATAAAAGTGGAGGCTCTATCGCCAGTGCGGTGACAGAGCTGTAAGACGGGGTTTGTATGAGGAACTGATCAAACTTTCCTATGGAGAGACCTGGATGCAGAGACTTGAGGAAAACAGCCAAACTGCAGAATTGTTTTATTCTGAAGCGACTCTGTTTTATTTCATGTCCAGTAAGGGGAAGGAGCTGTGGTCTGCAGTGCTGTTTGCTGCAACAACACAGCGGTGGGAGCCCTTGTCCAGAAGGGAGGAAGACAGAGCTTTAGGCCTTCCACTACGTACCAGGACCTGAACTTGCCATTTCCAGCCTTGAAGGATGCTTGGTCTGCTGGGGTCCAACCCAGCAGTGTCTGCAGCTGGTTCTCCGTCCTGCCTGGTTGTCAGCAATGTTGGTACCACTAGACAAGCAAGGATTGTAGGTCAATAGGAGGCTGCATGTGGGGCATCAGGAGCAGCCTCTGCTCCTAGGAGGAGAGTCCTCCTTCCAGGCTCCAATGCAAGAGGGCCATGGGCTTCGGAGCAGAGCAGGCTCTGGGCCTTGATCTTGCCATAAAACGAAGGTAACAGCACTGCGTCCTGGGGCTTCTGGTAGCGCTGGGGCATGCGGCGCTTTGGCTCTTGGCAGCCCCGTGCTCCAGGACGGCGGCGAAGCTGCAGAACTTCCTGAGCGCTCGGCTTACCTCCCCGTGACGAGGAGAGGCAGAAACTTCTGTTACCTCTAAAATCAGGCTAAAAAGTCACCCAAGACTTTCAACAAGAAAGGACACCCGTTGTGGGGCCTTTTCTTTTTAAGCCTTTCTGCTTGTAGAAGTAGAATTTAAAAGATCAAGCAGCACTTTGTTCTACAGTATTTACAAGCGTCAAAAGATGCAAAAACTTATTGAATGCTGCTCAACAGTGTGAACACGGCAACTTTCTTGTGGTGTTTCACCATGCCTTCAGTAGCATCCTTGCAAGTTCTTACAAAACTCTATTATTCACTATTCACCTTCAAATAAAAGGCTATCATGTGTTCTTGTTGTTGGTGGTGTGTTTTTGGTTTTCTTCCTCCTCCACCCCATCTCCTGACCAAAAACAATATCATCTGCTTTCAGAATCAGGAAAGAGAAGAGATCTTGGTAATTTTTTTTTCAGAATGTGACTTTTCTCTGTGTGTGTCTGCTTACTAGGTCCTCAGGGTATGCAGTGTGGCTCTGTGTAGCTGATGAAAAGCAAGGAAGAGGGATATCAAGCATGAAGAAGAAAACCCTGACTTTGTCCCACAGGGTGATGCTATGCACAGTCATGCTATTGGGATCTCTTAATAACCATCCTAAGCTGACATATATAGATGTGTCTAAGCCTTGTTGCTGAAATGCCAGTACTTGGAATTTTCCTTGGAGAGCTTGTCTCCGAATCATGACTTGGCACAAACTTACTTGTCTTTTACAACTGCATTGTGTTGAAGGCTTTTGTGGAAGAGAAATAGATGTAGTGCATAACTGTTCTTACCCTACTGCTGGGTTGCAGCAGCATAGCCAAAACTGCCAAGTTCAGGGATTTTTTTTTTAATTTATTTTTTTTTAAGCACAGTATTAAATTTGCAGCCTTGTACGTGAAAGTCTTTGGGTTTGCTGCCCTCTAAGACTTTCATGCCTTCAGGGACTAACTTGCTGCAAACATAATGCACTCCCTTGAGGAAGCATCTGCTTATTTTGCCCTGGCAAAGGCTGCTAAGGCCGATGGCACTGCCATAACAAGGGGTTTGCCTGTGTAAAGGCTGTCGGTCGGGCTCTACTGTTGCACAACGTTCACGCGAGTACAACCGCTTTGGCTACCTGCGCGTCTCTCCCTGTTCCTTATGTACTTTGAAACCCCACGGGAGGCAGCGCAGAGGATGACTAAGTTGTTGAGAACAGATGTTGTACAGTAGCAGTGAAACAAATATTTTGTGTTTATGCTGCTTCTGTTCCAGGGTAATGTTAACATTGGTGCTTCTGTGTTAACTCACCCTTTTTGCAGCATAACAGGGCAGAGTAATCCGAGCTACAGCTGGTCGCTAATCAAATTCCTGTTTGTGGGGAGCTCTTCAACCTTTGCAGTTTTGTCCCTAATACTGCAAAATACTTTGCTCTTCGTGTCAGTGTGACCTCTTCCTTGACCTGTTTGCTATTCCTCCTTTAAGAGTTGTGGTTTATGTTATGTATGTGGTTAAGTTGTGGTGTACAGAGGGAAGAAGGTATTCAAACGAGCTCAGAAATTATTGGAGCTGATCTTGCTTTCTAGAGGACTTTCTGGACAAGAAGTAGATGCTCTACTTCTTTCTTTTCTAGATATGCTTCTCTCCAGACCCTTCCTTCTCCTTGGAAGGGGGGTCCAGTGTTGGCCTTTTGGGGTTGGCACCTACTTGTCCATCCTCCTTTTCCCACCACTACAGACTGGCCGCTGTGGAGCCCTGGCCACTGGATACGGAGGGCATTATCGTGGCAGCAGCATCTGGCTCCAGGCAACCTCAACGGGCAGTTGTGTTGGCAGCGTCCGGAGCTGCCTGTTAGCTGTGTTGGGCAGTAATCAGTCAGACGGCTCTTTGGAATCCCTTGTTGTCCTGCGTGCTTTTCTATTCTTGACAAACCTCTTAATTTGGCTTCATTAAATGAGTTTTTTTATTATTTAAAAAAAAAAAAAATCCTTGTAATTGCGCCTCTGCGAGGCATTTGTTTCGGTTTGTTCCAAACCAGGGCATTTGGGCAAATCTGTGTTTTATTTTAATAACAGTAAGAAGAAAAAGAGCTGATGGAGTTCCTAGTAGCTCAGTGGAGTCTGTTAGTGTCAGCAGGCAGGATAATTTACTCAGCCAATTGTTCTGGCTCGGATTATTTACAGTAACCCTAAAAGCATTGCCTCCCTCCCCAGGAAGGAAGCCCTGGTTGCTTTAAACAGCAAGAAAAGACTTTAAACAAACCCAGAGTAAAATATCAATGCAAGCTCTGCTGCTCCTCTCGAAAATGAGCATGTCTGGGGACAGATCCTTCGCCTAAGTAAATCCTGCCTATCCCGGGGACCGTGTCGCCATGCAGCATTTCAAAACCTTCCCCCTAGGATATTACTATTCTTTTCTCTGTGTATGAATAAGCCACTTAAAGTGCATAGCTGCTATATTACAATTTCCTAAGAGGTGCTGGCATCTGGAGAGATTACATTCCTCTGGACCCTGTGATGGAAAGAATGAGTTCAAGAACAAAGAATGAAATCCTCAGTTCTGTGCTCAGAAATCTGATATTCACAAAAGGGTAGCCTGGTAGCTGGTAGCCTGCCCTCAGCTGGACCTTGAAATTGTAGGCTGAAGGGAATATACTGCACGCAGCCTTTCCCTTTTCTGCCAAAAACTAGGATGAACTGAGCCATCCATAAAATTAAACTTCGTACCGCTTCGGCTGAACCTGGTGGGTGGGGGAAAAAAAAAAAAAATCTCACCAGTGAACTTTGTGACACTGAAATGTGTAGGATTAACAGCTCGGAGCTCCTGCATCTATTTGCAGGCCTGGCACGGTTCGCGCCGTGGACTTGGCAGCGCTGGCGCATCCCGGCACCTTGTTCCGCAGAGACACCTTTGCGGGTGGGAGGCCGCGGCGGAGCGCCGGGCCGCGCGCCAGCGAGACGCGCGCTCCGCGGCGGAGCTGCCGCCTCGACGTCGCCCACTCCCCGCAGGCTGCGGCCGTCTGGCGCGATCGGCGCTCCCGAGCGCTGCTGAGCCGCGGCCAAATCCCAGCGAGTGGAAGTCCTCGTGAGCCTGTTTGCAAAAGGGGGGAAAAAAAAAAAAAGGAAGAAAAAAAAACTTTCAGATTTTTCTTTTTTTTTCAGTTCNGAAAAAAAAAAGGGAAGAAAAAAAAACCTTCAGATTTTTCTTTTTTTTTCAGTTTAGAAACTAAACGGAAGAGCTCAGTTTCACTGTAGTGTCATTTAGCTGTTAGGAAATGTTTCGACTAGGGAACGTACCAAAATTGGAAGGTTGCAAGTTTTTAACTGTGTCACGGGGGTGCCATTTTGGGGTGGAGATGACTTTGACAGAGAAGAGGCAATAGCTCTTTCCCCCAAGGCTGAGGAAATGATATTGGGATCATGGCTGGACTGGGCTGTTGAGCAGAAATTAGCCTCCTGCAGCCCTCACACATGGCCTGCTCCCTTGGCGGTCTCCAAAGAGTTCATCTACCAGAGACACCTGGCATTCAACCCAAAGATCACTGAAATCAGATGGTAATCAGGAACATGGTCTACATCCGCCTGTATGCTCTTAAGAGAAAGGTGAGAAAGCCAGAAAGGAAGATGCCTCTTCTCCTTTCCTTTTGTCGTGCCATTGTGGCACTGAGATGCCAAAGAGGTGTCTGCATTGATGCCCATGGAGCCCTGTCCCTGCTAGCAGGGCAAGGACGACTCTGGCTCTGGCTCTTCTTCTCTGCTATTCCCATGGGTACTGGCCTTTTCTCCTCCTTTGGACTGATTGGGACTGAACTATTTAGACTAATTCCATTAAGCTCTAATTTCTGCTGGAAAAACGGCGGAACGGGTCCATGAGTGACGTCAGTGGATGTGACAGTGAGCAGCATCTCACGTCCGTCTGCACTACGGAAAACTCTTGCTGATGTGGCTTCTCTGGGACGCATCCCAGTGCGTCACGCTGGAGCCACAGGAGCGGAGGGGACAATCCCGTTGGCACAGCGAGTGCGCAAGGCAGGGTGAGGGACAAGGGGCGCTCGCCTTTCGGCACCCGCGTTGCTAATGCCCGGGGGATCCCAGCCTGCAGGGCTGGCATGCCTGGTATTTACGGCCTTGGCAGAGAGCAGGAGCAGCTCTGTCTGCCACAGGAATAGGACAAATGCTGAGAGGCCGAGCACCAGCTAAGGGCCCTGCCTGGTGCAAATCAATGGGATGCAGCAACAAGGGAGGGCTGGGTGCTTCCCAGCCCTGCAGCCCACAATGTTGCTGGAGCAGCATCTTCCAGAGACTAATTCCTCAAATAGAAAAATGCATCTCACTTGTTGCCCAGGATCTCCTTCCCCAGTCAGTGCTCCATTATTCTGATGCTATAAATATTTATAACAGGAAGGATGGGAGTACCACGCCGGACGGGCATCACTTTTATGTATAAACACGAATTACTCATGTAACCCGAGTTCTCACTTTGGGAGCTACCGAAATGACTTGCTGGAAACAAACACGTCCCCGCGGTGTTGTGCCTGTGCCTTGATCATGAGGACAGTGCTCAGACCATGTTCTTGTGGCGCGAGGCCCTTTGCAGCCCCGTGTCCCGACGGAGCTTCTGCTGTGCAGAAAATCCAGCCATGCTGCCTCCCTTGGGCAACCTCGGCTAAGGATGAGCTGGCCACTTGCTTGCACATTGTCAGAGATCACTCTTGGTTCGGTTCCTTCTCCCATTATGCCAGACGGCATCTTTGTATTAAACAGCATAAGAAAAGAATAAAGATTTAAGCTCATTTAACCTTGGATATAGCCATTAGTTAAGCAATTAAAATTAAAGGGTGAGTTAATGGGCAGTGTCAAACATTCGGAGAAACATCTGGCACAATAAAAGTGCGCATTTTAACTTATGAATAATTGATCTGCTTCTCTTCAGCACGTAAGTTGGCTAAGGCCAACTTGGGGTGCTGCTGGGGTGAAGTCCCGGTGTCCCCTGCTGCCCTGGACCCCGCTCTGGGGACGCGTAGGTCCCTGCTGTGACCTGGGGATCGTTGGGAAGGTGCTTCACTTTGCACCTCCTCGGCCAAAATTGTTCTTCTTTGTTCTTCTGCTTTCGGGCGATCAGCTGGAGGTTATTTCAGGTCTGGATGACCTTAATGTCTTCTCTTTTTAAGTCTTTACAAACTCAAGTGCGCATGGGCATGGTATCTACCTGGGCACTGAGATCTGGGGATGTGGATGAGTTTGAATTCCTTTCAATTGTATCAGCGAGCTAAATTTACTCGCGTTTCTGGCAGGCAGCAGATGTGAGCATCGTCGCTAATGCATTGAGGACAATGCAGTAAATATTGACTGGAGTTTGAAGGGTAAATAACAGAAAGCGTTTGTCTCTTGACTGCAATAGAGCCAATAACAATAAAGTTATTTCTGTATCACTGTGATCTCCCACATACTGCCCCCTCTCACTAGAATAACAAGCAATGAAGATATTTAGGGGAAATCATGAAATTAAGAATTCTGTTGTTTCTTTCAACAGGATGGGAGGCTGCTGTACAGCATTTTGCCCAGCAGACCTGCCAGGTCTGCACCTAAAGCTGCTGTGAGCAAGGGCAGCTGGGCAGATGGATCAGGCGCTAGATCATCACGCTGCAAAGTTCCTCACCAGCCCTTGCTGCTTCCACTGTCGCTGAAACCGGGGCTGGTGGAAGTGCCAGAAGGACCCAGGAACTGAATCGAGGGCATGAAACATTTGTCGTGTGGGATGTGGGAAGAGGCAACTTGGGTTGCACGAGGTTCTTGATGTGTTATGCTCCATATAATCTCCCAAACCCTTGAAAATCAAAGCAGGTCAGCAGCGCCATTCCCGAAACCTTGTGTATTTGTGTGCATAGAACTATGCTGCAAGCTGAACTAAAGGAAAAAGTCCTTTCTCCAGGTGGTTATTAGCAAGCCAAGATGAACCCTTCTGCCTAAGCATTGGGATATCAGCACCACAGCCATCTTTATAAAGGGAAGTTGGGAAAATGGGCTGGCAAGAGAAGGAAAATTAATCTGAATACATCTTTGAAATGAATGCAAACAGAATGTAGTTTCTTTCCTCATCCTTGAGCTGATTCTGTCAAGTTTTAAGGGAATAATATCCGTTCAGTTATTTGTTAGAGAGAAAGGTAGCAAAATCACCTCCACACTCCTAAACAAACCAGTTGTATAAATATTTGGTTTCCATATACTCATTCTTCCCTCTCCCACACTTTTTTTTTCATTTGGACTATCTGCAGAGCTTGAATTTATGCAACACGACAGTTGAAGTTTTGTTTAAAATCACGCTAGTACATACTTGCATCATAAGCATAAAGAAAGGGAAATAAAATGTGATGGGAAAATTGTCTATCCCCTTTTAGCTGTTTTTAGCTGACAACAAGCAGAACCTGCAGTTCAGTTTCCTCTCTCCTCACCCCCTCTGTATTCAAAGACTGCCTTAACATCTGCCTGCACTTCTGCTGATGTTTTTGGCTCCTTCTTCTGCTCCTTTAGACTAGAACAGTTCCCTCCTCAACATAAAATTGTCCCTGGATTATTTTCAAGTGTTAGATGCCTTGTTCCACTTCTACCTTTCATGGGCTCATCAATATTGTCTTTAATGAAATATGAATACATACAGACCTGAACTGATTTTAAATCTGTATAAGGCAGACAACAAATTTGACTTGCTCTGGACTTGAGTCAAGTGACGCTTAAGCAAACGTTTTGCTGCTGAGGTTACGAAAGTGCGTAACTGCCCATCTGAATGTGTGTGGGAAGTGTACAGAAAAGAAGTTTGTGATGAACTCTGACTGGAAGCTTTTTTTTAAAGCAAAGATAACTGTGAGCATGGATGAAGCAGGGAATTTTCAACCCCAGGGGAATTTCAAGATGAAGAAATTGGAGCAGTAGAAGAAGGAGATCCTATAAAAACTATAAATCAGCTGTAGCTATCAGAAAAAAATAGCTGCTTGAAGAGTTAATAAAAAATAATATCTTAAAACACTGACTTACAAGATGTTCTTATTTCTGTATTTGGCTGTATTTATAGAGCCAAAGCATTTTTTTTTATTCTAACAGAAAAATGCATGTTCAAAGTTCCATTTCAACCACAGCTTTAGCATTGTGCCTGTGGTGATATGGGTGAAAGTGTCTCCATCCTAATAAGCTGATCGAGTTTATTTGACCTTAATCTTACAAAAAATCAGGATTGTTCTTACTTTCAGTCAAAGATTTTGCGTACCAGATGTGCAAAGGCATTTCCACTAAAATAATTTAGCTTGGGTTAATATTTACTGACTTAAAAGGAAACAGATTTCAGCCTTAGGAAGACTGCTGTCCCTCAGGTAACTTTACAGAACCCCATTTTTTTATATGTGTTACTCAGATATTACCTCACTGGGCTTCTTTTCAATCTTTCTTCTAGCTGCAATATGGCTTATGTGAATGTATGGGCAATAAATGTGATTTTATCTGTCTTACTTCTGAGAAGCCTGTGCCCCAAACCCCAGATTTTTCCAGGAGGAAAGGAACAGGTTGTTAGAGGATATAGTTTATAGGAACAACTATTTTAAAAGCGCTCAGTTCAAGCATACGGACATGGAATAGGTAGGAGCCGCTAATCTGGTGTAAGCCTTACCCCATACATTGTCACAGCACAGGATTTGGGTAGTAATGCTTAAGTTTTATTTACACTTTTATGTAAATAACAGGCGCAAACCTGTGCTCGGAGGCTGGGTGCAGCACAGCCCTGCACGGCCGCGCTCTCCCGGCGCTCAGAAAGGCTGGGCTGGTTCACGCGCCGCGTGGCCCCTTTACGAGGTGTTTTGGAGTCCCTTAAGGAAAAGATGAACGTCAAAGCTCATTCCTTTCCCAGTCCCTGGGCATCCCTCTCCTGGGATGTGGTGTCGTCCCTAGGATGGGGTATAGTAGCAAAGGGGACCTGAGCCTGGAGTCCACTGGCTATATCACAGAAACATGCTGGACTGCTTAATTTCAAAATAACAGAGAATCAATGGGTCTTTTTCTTGTGAGAAACTGCCTAAGACATCAGCAACTACTTGGGCAAAATAAAGGAAAAAGGTGCAAGCTGGGGCCCTTGGGTGCTCTCCTGCTGTCAGCTCTGACAGCTCCGCTCTGGCTGTCTGCAAACAAGCTGAATTACTCACCACAACAACAGTTGCGGAATCTGTTTTTATAGGCTACAAATGGGCTTTGGCCTTGCCCTTTTTTGGTAATCTGCTTGGAATTCGTTGGTATTGGTGATCAACAGTTGTTTAAAACTGCTGGCAGCCCCGCTGGTGCTCGCAAAGCTTTCGGTGGTCTTGGGCTGCTTCCAGCGCCGTGCACTAAACTGCTTTCCCATGATGCGGGGAAAAGGGTGCAGTCAATAGGAGAAGGCAGCAAATTTAAAACTGATGAAAGGAAATGCTCCTCCACACAACCAGCCTTTGGGATTCCCTAGCACATGTTGCTGCTTAGGCCAGGCATTTAGCACGACTTTGGGAGTGGAAAGTATATCTAGGGATTTACACGAAAACCAGATTTTCTGTGAAAATAAAGTTGGGATTTGGCTGAGGTTCACAGCAGAAGTTTTCTTTCCAGCCTAAGAAATTAAGGCCATCTCTGAGCTGCCGCTAGACCCTGAATCACATTCCTGCAAGGTGGAGACCTGTTAGCAGCCCCTAGTCCTCTGTGTGTGTCTGCGCACAGAAATACACATGACAAAATGTGGGAGCCTTCTTCTGGCTACAGGCTCACAGGCTTGGGCCCCCCAAAAAGCCACCCACACAGAGGACTTCAATTGGTTCCTGCAGATAAGGTCTCTTCTAGTAACCTCGTAGTGAATTGAATGTGTTTTTTTACAGTGGGTTTTCCTTTCTCTTTTGTTTTGAGAATGCTAGGGCTGTTTTTAGAAAGCAAAAATCCCCCAGAATTTTCCAACTCCCCCTGAAATTCCAAGCTCTTCATTTAAAAATACTTTTTTTTAAAAGTTATTATTAGTAGCTTGCATCCTACCTGACAGTCTGGATTTTTGTATCCAGGGGTTTCATTACACTGGATTTCTTCCAGTGTGCTGCAACAGTATTCATAGTGTAAAATTATGTGGTTTGCTCAAAAAGGTGCTTTTAGTGGATGTCTTTCAAACTAGCAAAACAAAACCACAGCAGAGAGAGACACTATTGCCATCATAAGCGTTTCGGTATAAACACATCTTTCTACAGAAGTTCACGTTAGCACCGATGGGAGGGAAGGCACCATTACATATCCTGCAAGTTGTTTAAAAGGGCATCTTGCACCCAGAAATGCATTTGAGATGCCCCAAGAACTGCCTGGAGGCCCGAGCCCCTTCTCTGCACCTAGCAGACAGTGAGGAAACCCCCTGTGACTCAAATCTGGGGTTTTTGAAGGGGTCAGGGGCAAGGAGAGGGATTCACAGCCGCTGCCTGGGTATGGTGGGTGCTGTGGTACGTCCTTCTGTGCAGAGCCCTTTCCTCACTGAGAGCTTTGCAGAAAGGCAGAACCAGTCCTGGTTCCCTCCTGGCCTTTCTTCCCTCTTCTTTGCTGTCACCAATAACTTCCACAGCATTCAGGATTTAGGCCTCTCCTTTACTGGGCTTTGCCCCATACAATCTGTCAATATTATGGCTTGTTCCACGCAATGTGTAAGGAATAGGAAATTAAAAAAAATACAACCCCCCTCCCCCCAAAAAACCCCTCTTGGGCTTGTCTAAATCCCTGTTCCTCTGCATGCATATTTTAAATGTGTAAGGAGTGGCAATAAAGTCGCAAAAGTGGGACAGTGTCACTTGTCAGTATTTTGTCATTTACATTACACTTCTGTCCCTAAGTGAACACTTCTTCCTTATCTGTCCTAAGCCTTGAAACACCGCCTAAGCCTTTGCTAAGCCTCAAAACACTTTCTAAGCCTTGAAACACGGCTTGAACCGCTGCATAGCTAAAGAGGAGGCAGTTTGTCTCTCACTGATGACCCAAGAGCATCCTCTAGTGCATATTTAAGGTAGTACTTAGCTGTCCCATGCCTGGTCGCTTTAGGTAGATTACACTATCACGAGCGAAGGACCAAAACTCTTCAGCGAGGTTGGGTGTAGCTGCAAGCACAAGATATTAGATAAGAGTGTAATATAAATGACAAAATCTAGGTACAGGCAGTAAGTGCTTGCTAAGGTAACAGGTTGATTTTAATAGGAGTTAACAGCACTGAAATCTTACAGGCCCAAACTTTTCCATGAAACAGTCACAGAGTTCTCATCCATAATAAGCTGAGCTTAATTGAGAGCAACCCTTTTTATAATGGTAATTGACTGTAAACAATCAGTTGTATCAAAATTTGAAGGCTGACAGCAAACAAACATCTTGAAATGAAATAGATAGCATATATATTACAGTAATGTCTCTAAAGGCCAGGTTTTGACCATAAATGCATTGTGCTAATTAGAAACGGTAAGTTAAACCCCTCTGAAGTTGTAGAGCTCTCACTTGCCACAAAAACCTACTTTATCCATTCAGCAACAGTAAACAATTTTCCCACGCTGGGATGTTTGGGTATTTACTGCATTGTGAAAAATGGTACATAATGAAGATTTTAAAGATTTTATAGATTTTAAAATAGCCACTACATTGCTATGATGTGCATTTATGCTGTTACGGTATTATATGACACAAATCAAATATCATAGATCTGTGCCATTATTTTCCCCTCTGCAAAATGGAAAAAGGTTTATTTCCCTTCCTCAAAGTAGATAAACAAATTAAGCACTCCTGAGTGCTCACTTAGAAGATGGTAGGGAGCTTTGTAAATATTACTTGTGGCTGGCTGCAACATATTAGGTACCACTGCCTGGAGAGCAGAATATATACTTTCCTTGTCCACCCTTCCCATTGCACTTCTGTGCTTTGGCTTTCTTCAAGTAGTCAGCTGCCCCTCTCCAACCAAGTCCTTGCCTTCACATGGCTTTCTCTTCTCATTTCCTTCTGCAGAAAGTCTGCTGAAATCTTGACTCCATGTGTGTGCGGACATGTGCACTGGGCTCATGTTTTTGGGTTTTTTTTGGGCGGGTTGATGTTCTTCTTTGCAAAATCTTTGTGGCAAAAATGTGCACTGCTGAAAATTTCTGCAGCAACAGAAGGTAGCGTCTACACCCTGATGCAGAGCAGGACAAGTATTGGCCCGCTAATATACCCTCTCTGTGGGTACAAATTTGAAACAAGTACAGAGAAAGGGTGAGATCGGATTAGATGAATCTAACCTCCGTGGGATGAAAGGCTTTGAATGAAACTTTGAAGGGATGAGTAATTACTGACATGGAACCAAACAGAAAATGTGATAACGTACAACAGAGTTCACCAGAAGGAGACCATGCCAGCCTAACCTGCTAGCTGTCTTTGATAGAAGAGCTGATTTCCCAGATAAGATCTTGCTGCATTTATACATTGCCTGCCCTGTCTCTCAGAGCAGTTGAAAAGTGCTGTTCAGGAAATTATGCATGGAGATGGGAATTAGTAGAAGCATTTTTGTGGGCTAAGGAAGCGGCTGGGAGAACACGGGAAGGAAGCTGGCTCTGAGGAGACTTGAGGAGCAGCTCCTCAAGGTGGGGACTGGGAGAGGGTTGCCAGTGCGGGGAGAGCTGGGGCATCCTGGTGAAACAGGAGTGGCAGGAGAGGGATAATGGGGGGAAATAAAGGATCTCTGAGCGTGAACTCATGGAGAAGCAACGTCACTTCTGCTGTGACCCGAATTTTGAGGGCATTTAGTTTTCAGTAAAGAAAAAAGATGAAACACTGAACTGTATTCTGACTGAATGAGTCAAAAATGGCATTCCTCACCCCTCTCCCTCCTTCATGCAGGCACAGTCATGATTATAAAAGAGATCATGACAATTTTTGTATTCATTTGTAGAAGTAAGGATGGCTAGACAGGTATAAGCCGTCTTTATCCTGGGGAGCTACATTATAACGTGCTGAATTAGTTAGCAGAAAATAGAGTTTACATTCTCAAAGACTCTTTAAGGGTTGCTTTTTTCTGATTAAGCACGGATTAGCATATACAAATATTTATATATTTTATTTAGAACTAATCCCAAAGGTATTCATATGCTGCCCAGTGAAGAATCAGTGTGGAAACAAGGAATAATAGCAAATACAGGAACTTAGAAAGAAAGTACATTGTACCCAAGGGAATATTAATTTCCTTATTTCATTTAGACACTGTACAAATGACTTTCTAAATACGGATATCTCTAGAGGTGATCAGGTATATGAAGAAACAACTCCACAGCCTATTACAGATCTTGGAAAGGATTGAAACCACAAAGTATTGAGCTCAGTTGACATAACAACGTATAGGTGAGGCTGGTAGTACAACCTGCAACTTCCTCTTACAAGTCCATTTCACACAGTTACATTCTGTTTAGGTTTAGTCATTAGGGTTAAAATTCTCCATCCTCTGTTTGCCTCAGGCCCATAGTTTAAGCTAAATCTCTTTAGCTATTTCCAAGAAAGAAACTAGAAGAAAGTCTTGCTTGTATTAAATTCTGGCAACCCTCTCTTTTCAGAAGCTCCAGCAATGTCATGTGTTTCAACAAGACTGTGAGATTTGGCAGGAATTTGGTCTTTATAATTCTGTCTGTCTTTCATACCCGACCCCTCTTCCACACTCAAGCATACTGATAGATGACTCAAATGGAAATGTCCAAAATGCCACCTATGCCCCTGGACTTGCCATTTCCCATTGCTTGAGTCTTCAGAGCAGCTGAGCCAACATGAAGGAGCAGGAACAGGACCTGGATGAACATGGACCAGCTGCATATGTACATAGTCCTTATACCTCAGGCTTCCTGACTCAGTCCACTTTAAATGGCCATTTCAAGCTACAACAAAGCAAATATTTCCATATGACCATCTCCACCGACACCAGTGAACGTAAGTACATTCAATCTAAGGCAGGTACCTGACATATAAAACTTAAAATGCATGCTTAATGTGGCAAACTACAATTAACTGAGTAAAGCCCAACCTTGTAGGACTACTGGGCATATACCAGGAGTATGAGGCAAGGCAAGTAGCTCTGGGGAGAACACATGTAGTTCCTTGTAGGGAAAATGTTTCAATACTGTAAAAAGCATTGTTGGACATACACCTTAATTTTGATCTTACTTCTTTTGCTTTTTTGTGATTTAATCAAATGGTGGATATAGACATAGGATTAAAATGTTCAAGCAACACAGATCTTGATAACTGAAGCAGAAATGTTGATGCCACCGAGGCCAGGCTAGGTTTTAGCTATTTAAGGTGTTGACTCAGCTGCACATTGACGAGTTTTGGGAGGTAATCCACTTTCACCTGCAGCTGGGGGTGGGTTTGTGCATTGGGTAGATGCATGATGCATGTATGTGAATATTTGTCCAGGGACATGCAGGACTGACAGCTCACGTTCTGCCCCATGCTTTAACCACGCTACTACATCCCACTTTGAGAGCACACTGACTGCATGCAGGATACACTAGCAGCGATTTCTGGAGCTTCACCAAGACAGCATGGGTAATGGCAACAACTGTATATTATGAATGGCCACTGGTGAGCTAAATGATGTGTCATTCAACCAAAAATAACCTCTGAATAATATTTAGGCTAGGCCATAATGTTGCTGTGCAAGAGTGGTGAGGGGAGCTGCTGTTGGGGTGGAGGTGGGAGCTGCCATCCCACCTTGGCCTTGCAACCTCTCGCTGCTGCCCATCACACGCCGCTGAGAGCTGCAACGACCTGGCTGGAAGTAGATGAGTGCAGGACCTTGCACCCTGTGTTTTAACTTTCAATCCTGCCAGCAGTGCAGGCTGTCCCCTTACTTCCTACATGTTGTGGGAGGCTGCCTCTGCTCCCTTGCGTATCACTGCTTTCTTCCTTACTTACTACATCTTCACCCATCCTTCTGGCCGATACTATTTGCTCTGTGCCTGATGCAGCAGGGCGGGTTACAGTCACGTCTGTGTTGCTCTTTGGCTCCTTGGCTTCTGTCCTTCCTGCAGCAAACCGTTCTACCCTCCCAGCATCCCCCCATGCTCAAATCTCAGCCTGCTAGCTATGAATTTCCCTTCACGTCTTAGCTATCCACAAGCTGCTTCTCTCCAGCAAAGGAGCTAAGCTTCATTCATAAAGCCCACGGCTGTGATCCGTGCAGGCAGCTGCTGAGCTCCTTTTAAGCCTCTCCTTTTCCCTAGAAGGCGTCACAATTGCACAATCCTTTGCATTCCCCTCCCAACCCTGCTGAGCACAGTGAAGCCATGGGAATATTTCCGGAGCCCCAGTACATCGTGTGACTCAGCTCAGGTGAATCACCAGTGCTTGGTGCAAAGAAATTGCAATAATTGCGTAAAGGCCCAAAGGAAAACTTGGTGCAGATTAATCTGTGAAAGTCTTCAAATAAAGTAAGACCTTCAATTACAGTGTTCCTCAATCCTCTCTGCTTCAGTGATACCCTGTGCCACTCCAAGCAGTTCATGGCAGGCAAAAATCAGCTCCGTAAACTTTTGTGTTTCTAGTGCAATGCTGTGTGCTCTTCAGCACAACTGATTTCTACAGGATACTGTGGAGGATAAAAATCATCATGACATCAAAGAGAGTCTGGACAAATTCACAAAAAGCTATTTAGTACAGAGAAGCCACAGAAACCTCAGGAAGTCCCTGAGCGGCGAAGAGCTCGCAGGTGAGAGAAAACCCAGGGCACATGGGTATGTGCACGTGGGTTTGCCTCTTTCTCCAGGCATTTGCTTTGGCTGTGGTCAGAAACACCCTAGGTGTCCTCTTGTCTGGCGGGTGCAGCCGTCGCGGTGCCTGGGAAGTTGGAGTTCACTGGAGCACGCGTGAGCCCTCGGGTTCCTGCTCATCCCAGACTGGCTCTTCCTGCTCTGCCAGCCTGTGGTGCCTGCCGTCTGCTGGGAGCAGGTCCTGGACCAGCAGGAGCCGCGGGGCACTTGAGCGTCCTGTCAAGAGCACAGCAAAGGTTGGTGTGTGACACCTGCCTGCAACCCAAAACACAGACGGTACTGCTGATTTTAAGCCAGGAACTTTGTGTTTCCCTTCTAATAGCAAAGACTGCAGTACTGTGCAGCAGTAGGCAGTCAATAAGTCGTCTCAGCTGTGATAGCAAATTTATGAATGCAGACAGTAGCCATGAGTAGTAAGCTGAAGTTGCCTTAAGACAGGCTTTTTGTCAAGTACCTACTGAATGCACACTTTGCTTCCTAACCAGTGAATGAATTTGGAGTTCAAAGTCTTTCCCAAATGCCTCTGCTTTTTCTTTCTCTCTTTCTTCCATGTCAGTGCTTTGCAATCCTTCATGCAGAGTAAAGTAGCTGCTACTATGCAGGAGTGGAAATTATATATAGAGAAATTTTGTGTGACAGGATAAAAGTGAATGGTCAGATCATCTGCTGATGCAAGTAGATTTCTTGGGACCTCCTCATACTTACCTGGGGATGTCCAGAGTCTCTCCTGCCCTTTTTCCTCCATCAAAGAGGAATTAGGAGAGCAAGTTCTCAGGTATGTGAAATCTCCCTGTGAAATGATATCAACATGTTGATAGTTACTTCTCAGCTTTCTATTTTTATGCCATCCAGTACAAGCAGTGAGATTGTAGACGAAGCGGAAGGGAAACCACGGGCTGTGCAGGGCAGTCACTGCTCCTGCATTCGAGGATGCCATTCACCCTCATGGGTACAGCGAGGCTCCTTGGTCCTGATCCCAGGCTCTTCTCCTGGGGCAGCTGCCATCCTGCACGACCCTGCGCCCGCCCAGGGACACACTCTGTGTTTCACATGCCCCGAGGGATGAGCCGGTGGCTGGTTAGATGGTGATAGTTCTTCTGGTTTGGGGCCAGGCCAGCCCGGTTGAGGATCAGGCAGTGGCACAACCCTGGCTTCGTCCGACTCTCCTGCAAACTGTGACATTCTTGTTTTTTTTTTTTGTTTTTTCAGGACTAAATTTTACAGGAACTGCACAAATCACTCAGAAGAGCTGACTAGTGCTGGCTTCAGTATCAGCCCTGCCAAACCCTGCTACACTTCTCTTTCCTTCTGAGTCCTTCCTGAGAGCTGTGTTTTACTTAGGATTTGCCAGTTACTCAATTCTTAATTCACTTACCCTGTATTTTAACGTTATTAGCTGTTGTTGTAATTTATAATAAGACTTTTACAAATGACCAAGCAATCTATGAAAGAAAAATATCTTGCATTTGCTTAGTTACTGCTATCAATCAAACCAATAATTTAAGAAAAGAGAATCAGGATTCTATCCCAAGACCTTTTGTCTCATAAAGTCACAATGACTCATATTATTTACATCAACATTCTTTATTTGCTGACTTCTACAATGGTATTTTGTTACTTTGTCCAGAATTGCTATTCTAACTGCATTAGAATGACTGAGATTGCACTAGTTTATTTTTGTTTCTTTTTGTTTTTCATTTACCTCAATGCAGCATTTCTTCAGTCCTCTAAAATGTTTAGGGTCTTCCAAGATTCAGCAGGAGTAGGCCAGAGATCACAGAATCCCAGAATGGTTGAGGTTGGAAGGGACCTCTAGAGAACATCTAGTCCAACCCCCCCTGCACAGGCAGGGACATCAAGATCTGTTTAGCCAATTTGCATCAGATGTGATGATGACAGTCGCCTGGACCTGTTAAGGTACTAGTGTTTATCTCTTGTAATGCTGTTTAATAGCCTCCTTGGTTACTAATGGGATGGAAAGTGCAATGCCCTCATGACATTAGTGTGTGATTCTACTTGTTTCCAAATTCAGAACAAAAGTGTTTATTGAAGACCTCCATCCTCTTCACAACATCATCAATTTTACTATTTCCATCTAGTGATGCTAGTGCTTTTGAAACAAGTATCAGCTAAATGTAAACTAGATCCAGATGCCAGCTTATTGCCCTGTTCTATTTAAGACACTTGTGACCTATTTAGGACCTGACTGCTCAAGACTGCAGCAATATGAAAAGCCCACTGAAATCATAAAGGATCTTCAGGGGTGAACTCAGCCTCCTAGGCTGTTGACATGGTTGTTACTGGATGCCTAAACAGCTTCAAAGATTGAAATGGGCAATGACTGATACAGTGTATGGTCTTATTGATTTGATTAAAGCTAAATGTGGCTGTAGTTCTCAAGTTTTAAATTATTCTGTAAGGCAGCACAGTACTTTTCATAAGAGCATGGCATTCTTAAATTTATTTTACAATGGAGGGCATTTTTCATACAGTGTTTCTTAAGAGGTCGTTTCTAGGCACCATGCATTCAAAGTACTGCTAATGTAAAAGATTAACCAGCTCTATTGCCGAGATGGAGTCGAGCGCCTTAGCTACGATAAGACAGCTCAGAACCTGCTTTATGGAAACAGCACAGGGTTATAAAACTGCATAGGAAGCAATTGCCAAATGATCAATGACATCATTGCTAGTGCCGTTAATGACTGTATTCTGTGACCCTGATCTTGTGATCAGAGCTCTAAAGGTGCCAATAACAATTCTTGCGAATTATATTACATCATGCAGGCTTCTCCTGCACGCTTAATGTATTTTGACCAGGGTAGTGTGGAAGGAGTCGTGCTGCTGCTGTTCAGAGGGTTCAGGTGATGGAATCCCCGTGGGTCCACTAATCCAGTGCCTCTCCTCTTCATCATGCATGTGGCTCTGCAAGGGGTCTCGTCCACCACTTCTGCCTCCCTTTTCTTTAAAAAAAAACATTTTTAAGAGATACATATTTTAAGAGATGGCTACTGGGGCTAGGGAGGAAATGTTGTTTTAAAGCAAGAAATCTTGGGTCTTTCAAAGCTATTGTGCCCATTTCTATATGCAAAGGCTGGAGGAGAAGGCAAGCCTAAACGATACTTCTCTGTGATTTTGTTGTCCTTGAAGTTGGAACAAAGAAACCTGTCAAATAATTGGCCAATACCCTAGTCAGACCACCAGATCCTTTTAAGTATTAACTGGAAATTTGAAAAGTCCTTCTGTGTCACCAGGACAGTATTCATATAGCTTTTTCCCTTCCTTCATATACTTGCAAAAGACATTTGCATAAAGTGTGCTGAATCCACTGAGCAAGGACATAGTGAGCGCTGCAGAATGCGGGTACTCAGCTCCTCACCTTGTTCCAGCGTTTCCTGAGCAATCAGCTTATGGCTGAACAACAGATCAGAGGACCAGCCAAAGGATCAGAGGTGCTGAAAAATTCCCTACTCATTTTTTCTTTAGGTTACTGAGATCTCTTTATACAACCACAGTCTTCTGACTAAAAGTCCACTTTTTTTTTTCATTATTATCAAAGAAAGAAACTATAGATCTAGCCTTAACTCTTCTCCCTCCCTACCCTATTGTCTTTATAGTTAAATTCCAGTAAGAAGTTGCCTCAATTTACCTAGGGTCCTGGGGTCTCTAAGGGATTTGATTCTAAACCTTATCATACATATGTTAGCATTTGTTGAATGATTATTTGTTTTGTAGGAATGTTCACAAGCTCAATGCATAATACAAACAATCAATAAAAGATAGTCCTGGATTCAAAAAAGCCTGCGATCCATCTGGCACTGAAGAGGGCAGGAGGGAAAAAGATTCAAAGCAGCTGAACTCTCATGCTCTGCCTGCTACTACCTCTCAGTCTCCTGCAGTCCTCGACCTATTTCTTGCTCTCATGCATCTTCTTTCATGCTGTGTCCCTGACCACCCACCCTTTTTGAAGGCCCACTCCATGGCACCTCTTTCCTGTACAGGTTCCTCTCTTCATAGGTGTTTGAGCTGACACACATACAAGACCTGAGAAAATTCTAATGTTAAAAAGTAGAGTGGGGAAAATAAGCCGCAAGGATGAATGAGAAATTAAGATAAAATATAGTCTTAATAAATGTATTTAAAACTCCTGATGAGTGGGTGGAAAGCTCCGGGATGTTTCTTCAGAATCCCATGAGTACTCTGGCCTATAGTAACTAGTTGCAAACACAAAATCACGGCTGGGATGCTGATGTGCCTGCGGTGGCCTGATGTGATCAGTTCAGCATTGTTTCTGGTAAAGATTTTCCTGAAAAAAAATGCACAGCATCTCCAAACACTAAAGCTGATATTAATGGCAGTCGGATGGTGCTTTTGTCTCCCCATTGCTGCTGTGCATCTGTGCTATATGGATGTGTATTGAAACCTCAGGTTTTATTCAGCTACAAAAAAGTGGCAGCATAGGAGCAGAGGAGGGAGGTATTCAAAGACATTCCCAGACAATTTAAGCAAGGTAGCCTGTGTGCGTGGAGAGAGCACACCTGCTTCATGCTCTGCTGATAACCCAGCATCGCACAAGCCCTTTGGTTCTTGTTCAAAAGTCCTTTTGCCTCTGATCATATGAAAATTACCGCAATCACCTCACCTGCTCACAACTTCCATTCAAAGTTAGTCTTGTCAGCATGAAAATACCTGGACCTGATCAGAAAGGTCAGAATGAGACAACAATCTGTGCCCAGGTTGCCGTAGGGTTTGTGTCAGCATAAATCTCTTCACTCACCTGCAATGGATGGAGCTCCTATTCATGAAATAGGTGGTGAGAGGGACTGCCCCAAACACATGTGTGCAGCTACTTGTGTGTTTTGCAGGGTTTTAAAATGATTTAATGAACGTGGAACACCTGGGAGTTCATGAGTCTGCTGACTAAAGAAGATTATCCCAAAGTATCCTGAAGCTTTTAAGAAACTGCATGTAATGAATCTGCTACTGCTCCACCTACAAAATACTGCTCTGCTGGTCTCATTCAGAAGAGTCTTACTCTCCCGAGGTGCTGCTAATCTGTTTTTTCCAAAGAAATAAATATTGCTCTGGTGAGTTCTTTTAAAAATGCTTGCCAAGCATATAACTTGCTGGCTGATAGCTTGTATACTATAAATAATTAAAACTGCCCCTTCTATTGACCTCATAGAAGCAGGTTGACTTGTCCTGACAGTGATCACCTTTTCATCCATATTCATAACCACCTTCCCCATCAGCCTCTAGCAAGGATCTCTTTGTGTAATGGAAGATCAATACAGTGGAATATGGATTTAACTGATACGGGAAAGAAAATGGGTGATTCTGCAAGTGATTTGGTAGTTATTCCTTGCAGGCCAGCAAACCAAGATTCTACTCCTGCTGTAAGATCTTCACATCCACAAGGTGTTGATGAAGACATACACTTCAGTTTAAAGGAAATTGTGTTTTTTGTTACATATCTGTTAAATATTTCATCAAAGCCTTCCATATTATAAGCAAAAACTATAAAGCAGTAGAAAGCAACAAAATCAGAAGATAGTTTCAGGACAGAAATGACATTTTCATTAAGCAGGATATCAGCTAGTCTTGGTCAGCACATGACTGGCTATGAAAATAACAGTAATGATTCCTCTAGAGAGGCAACTAGCTTATACCTTGAAAAACCCTTCTTTAATTGACTTATTTAGAACTACATAGGGCTGGTAAAGAAAGCTCAACAATCTTGAATTTCCAGTAAAAAAAACATTAAATTGATGAAAACTATATAGGAACACCTTTTTTTTTTTCATTAGTTCTCATTCAGCACCAGTTGTCTGGTCTCTAAATCCCGGTTTAATTATTCTTCCAGGCAAGAAATTGTGCACTTCACTAATCAGTGAGTTCCTCGTCCATATTGAATGTCATTGATAAATATAACCTGAGTTCTCTTTAGCTTAAGTTAAGGTTTAAATTTTAATCAGGCTTATCATCCTTTCTTTCCTTTCATAAATATCAATCGAATAATCTCAATGAGCTAAATATCAAGCAGATTTTCCTGGAAAGGCCTGCAATTTATCAAATCAAAGAAGTCCTATAAAACATCTGAACAAGCAAATCCTTTGGGACACTGTAGTGCAGGATCAGCTATGTGGAACAGGCCATGCCATGGATGGACTGTCAAAGTCACCATGACTGAAGGTGAAGATGTACAAGATGAGTGGAGTACTGGGGGAAAAGAAAGCAAAGAAAAGCAGAAATGGTTACTGGAGCAACACTGCCTAAGGAAATCTTCCATCTATGGCATTCAAGCAAATATTCTTGCCTTGCCATTGTAAGAACAGCCATAGAGGAATGGAAGGAGGAATTTGCTCACAGTTTGGAAGACAAAGTACAGCCCTCTGGCCATGCATGTTGCATTGAATTCTTTAGGCCATGCAAGATCATTTTTCTGCTTAAGTACGCTTGCATCCTTTCTTGTAAGAAATACACATACACAAAAATTAAGTGAATGGGTAATAGGGGAAAAAAAACAAACAGAAATGATCTCAAGCTGCCCATTGTTCACATTCCCCCACACAGGAGCCCTTAAAACCCTGCTGCTTCTGTTATGAAACCAATCAACTTTCCCTGAGAAGTGATTTCTTTAAATGTGATGATATTGGAATCGCTCTGACTTGCCATAAGGTGATTCCTATTCAAGATGCCACATCATATTGCCACATATCATCTGACCTCGTCTCATCAGACGGCACAATATTATCATTGCTGATCTTACTAATTAAAAATGCCAAATACAGAATCACTTAAACATATGTTTTTAATTCTTTCAGTGAAGTTTTACACCACAAAAATCCTAGATGAGGCATTATGACAATGTTCACACCATACCAACAGCTCTCTTATATTGCATTTATATTTCTTTCTACCCCTCCTCAGAGTTATGAGAGTCATAAATTAAAAATAGCTCTATGATCTAATCTACATAATAAAAAGATTTTTGTGTGTGTGTGGCATAAAAGGGGAAGAAAAGAGGATGACTAGAGAGGACCATAATGCATATTTTGAGGGAAAAAAAAAGAAAAAAACTCCCAATATACATAGGGTTTTATTTTAGCAAATTCTACAGCACTAAGATTAAATGTTATATTGGTACATGGCATTATGTTGTGAAGTAAAAAAAATAGGAAAAACTCTCCAGCTGGTATAAAGCAGCAAAGGCAAACTGAAGCCATTTTGAGCCATATATACTATGTTCCAGCTAAGAATCTGGCTCTGTAGATGTTTAATAAATGAGTTTAAAACACTAATGTTCTGGAAACCCATCTTTTAGACACATCCAAATTACAGAGGCCAATCCCAGATAGACTGCAGCTCAAAGAGCATGTATGCAAGTGAATAACTATGCACATGAATGGACTTTTTGTTTTTCAGTGGACTAGGCAGGATTGGGGCCTGTTCCTGGCTGTGCTGATGGGAATGCTGGCAAACAGCACCACTGATACATTTGGCAGAGCTAGAGATTGATGCTCTGACAGAAAGAAGGAGCAGATTTGCTTTGCTCTTGCTGGTATAAATCAGCATTCAGCACTCTTGTTGGACTTATGCAGCTAAAAGGATAAACCTCCATACACTAACAAGTGTATGGAGGTTTTAAGTTACCTAGTAACTTAAAAGTAAACTTACAAACAAGAAACCAAAAAAAAAAACCAAGGGGAAGATTTTCAAAAAGGTACTTAAAAAGCTGTGTTTTTGGGAAGGTTTGCATTTTATGATGACCTAGCTCATGCTAATACCCAGAATCAGCGATAAAAAGCTTGTCTAGGACTGTGTGGGAAAAGGGCTCAATCCTGCAATTTCACTTGGCAGACACGAAAGCTTTTGGCTAGAAAAGGACACAGGTTCAGACCTTCACTGTCCTCTTGCAGAAATCCCCAGATTTTTGCTGCTTGTGTCAGCAGTCAGCCCAGAAACCCTGGTCTGATGTGTGGATGCTGCAGGCACAGATGAGGCACATACATAGCAGCAGGGTTTATCTGCAATTTTTGCTTTCTGCAAAGGAAAAACTTCTCAATGGTGCAAAATTTATCTGAGTGGAAAAGGGACCTGAAAAAGCCTGCATGATTTACTTGTGAGCTTTTCTTGATGTATCTCAAGGTAAGAGAAGAGCAGATGAAATAATCTTGTAGATCATCACCTGTTGACTACTTCCGTAGCACCTGTGATTCAAAGCAATCAGGAATTCTGGAAAATCAGGGTAACTACACCCATGCAAACAGCTGTATATACCTTATTTCAGCCAGCTTGTGATGGATTAGTCTGGTAGATTTCACCTAGCAATCCTGCCCATCTCCTTTACTTGCAGAACAGCCATTATATGAATATCTAAGCAGCAACACAAATTATTCCTTCTCCTTAGCTCATGCCCAGGGAAAGCTGCCATTTGAGGGCAGGGGGAGGGCTCATTGGGATATCTGGGTCAGGCTACGCTCAGCCTGGAACAGAAGCCTCTTCTGCAACAAGATGCTCCATGTTTAGTGACTCTGCCCAAAATCACCTTATATCACAGGCTGACAGAAAGAGACAGCTCCTCTGGTGATCCTTGGATTCCTGTCATGGTGCAAGGATTGAAAGCGGTTCTGCTCCAATCCATGATAGCTACAGGTTTACAATGGACCTTTGGACAAAAGGTATTTGGTTGAACGGACAATTTGTATTCAGCAGATTGGGATACAGAAATGTGACTTTCCTACATGCCTACAAGCTGCTGTTAAACTTTTGCTTCTACATTTTAATCTAACCTTCAGCCTCCTTGGTAACAGGGAGTTAAGTGCTCTTGGACAGGGACTTGTCCTTGCTCTGCATCTGTGCGATGTGCAGTGCAATGAACCTACCGCCACGTGGGCCCTCCAGCTAAGACCGCTGTGGGCAAGTCCCTCGTACTTGCAGGTGATGGTGCTGCAGATGAATGTAGAAAGATTTGCATGAAAAGCACCTGCTGTCACCAGATCAGCACACGAGCCACATTTTGCTGCTGCACGTAACTCCTCAAGGTCTTTTCCATGGTCTTTCTTCCTCCCTGGGTGCTTGGGGGCTATAGTGTTGCATGGCGGTGCATGGCGGAGTGTGTGCCCACACCACCCAAACAGACCTGGAGTTTAACTGGGCTAGGACTAGCAGTGTTCCTTGCTATAAGAACTGAAGAACAGGGGCTGATTACTTGTTGGGAGGTAGGTAGCATTCCTTATCCTAAGAGAATCCTAAGAGAACAGGGCTCAAAGCGTTATAATGCTCATGAAAAACATGTAGGTTATCAGCCACTATACTTGGATGAAAACTGCTTAATTACATGTTCAATCTCCACCTTGTGCTAATTCTAGAGCTTCCCCTGTGCAGTGTATGCTCAAGTATGTCTGCCACCACCTGACTCTGGATATCTCCTCCGAAGAGACCTCTTCACGGTCTCTTTTCTGTGTCCAATCTTTCTCCTTTCAGTCAGTTATATTCTTATTTCCAATCTCCTCTCCAAACACATCTTTCCTCAGCTGTGTCACTGCTCATCTGTCACACTGGGGAGACCCAGAGGTGGTTTTAAGACACTTCCATAGTATCATAATCTCAAGGGCGCTCATGTGTCTGCTTAGTGCTCAGTGTAAATTGGAGTAGCTTTGGATGCCAAGGGGGAAAAAAATCCAAGAGCAGCAGTGCAACAGCTTCTCATTCCCACAGAGGTACCTTCAGTCTGGGGCTTCTAGAGGAAGGGGTAGCGCTGGGCTCTCCTGCTGCCTGTGTGCCCACACACTATTTTGGGAGAGGTGAAGAGGGAGAAGGGAAAACTCTAACTATAGCTTTCTTATTCCCTTCAGATCGCTGCAATAAAATAAAGAGCCTGTAATGCGGCATTCAGCTGGGTCTCGTGTTTTGGCCTAAGCTGTTTTCACTCAGGTCAAAAGGTATGTGGCATGAACAGGAACTGTTTTTCTTTGCTATAAATAGTAAAGCACTGACTGCTCAGATAAATACACTTGTATAAATGAAATGGTAAAACTAGGCTTAAAGAGAGACTACAGCAAACACTAACCTTTTTATAGTAACTTATAACAAAGATTTGCCTAGATGGCAGGCTTGTATAAAGAAGTAAATTATCCTACTTCCTTATAGCAGCATAGAGGCCTTTTACAGATAGGTTAACAGAACAGCCCTCTCCAATAAGCAGATGTAGTTCAGAGAGAAGTGAATAATACCTACAATAACTTAAACTGCACATCAGTTAAATCAGTAATAAGGACATGACTCAGCTACAGGACCAACTGGAAAATACAATGCAAGTCCTTTTTTATTTATAAAGGATTTATAAATAATCATTATACCACTGCTTGGTGCAAGACCCTTTCAAATGCCCCAGAAATGACCACAGGTGCCCAGTCCTCCCGCGTGGCACCACGCGAGGCAGTGTGCGTGGAGGTGTGGTGCTCAGCTCCCAGCAGATTGCAAGAACACTCCAGTAAAACACAAATGCTGCAGTCTCAGCCAGCTTCTAAGCCTTTGAAGATAATCACACCTTGAAATTGCCCAGGGGCATGATGTAGTTGCCAGAGAAGAACTCAAATGTTGATTAAAGAAGGCAATAATGCCAGTACTTAAACAATAATGAAGTTCTTCTGCTCTTCAGAAAGAGAAGGGAAATGAAGAAGTGCTGTTTTCCCTACATCCCTGCCCAGCCCTCATGAAGCTCATCTCTCCCTCCCTGTTCTCGAGTCTTGGAGCGGGTGACCTTTCCCATGGCTCTGTCCAAAGGATGGACTTTTCTACCTGGGCCACGATGACATAAGCTTCATACTGATGTGTAAGTCAGGAGTATCTCCTTGGAGTTACACTGCTGTGGGTCTGTTTGCAGTGAGAAGTGGATCTGACCTACAGTTTGCCTCTAATCGGGCATTATTACGGTAAATACTTGGCCGCATCCTGAGCCAAACCTCTTAAAGACTCTGTCAAGGACATCCAGGAGGGCTCCTGGAGGTGAGTGAGAAATGATAGTCTAAAATAGGTGTGCAGCAGACAAATGCTAAGATATCTCTTCTGGCTGGAAGACAAGATCAGGGACAAGTCACTATGAAACAGCCTCTTTTTGTTCCTTTTCTTGGCATCCCCTACCAGTCAGTCAGAGAGAAGATCGGGGGGCTGGCTGATCCAGCATGTACCTGTTACTGTTTCCAGTTTCATGGAATTCTGTTGGAGCTGTGGGCACTTGGCACTTTGGAAATATCTTTTGTATCAGCAAATAGCTGTATCCATTATCATGATGCTCAGTTTTCCTTCAAATGTAACAAAATAAAACAAACAAATAAAAAGGTTACTGCTCTTTGGACTTGTCTCCGTCATTTTTTGTTACTTTCAATCGAAAAAAACCCATAAAATTGCATGTCCTTTTACAGAACCTCTTACAAGCTCTTATTCTACTCTCAAATCCTTGAGATTAATTCAATTTTCACAGTCCCTCATAGGTACTTTCCTGCACAGGGATCTGAGTAATGCATGCTGAGAATAATTTCAACCTACTCTAAACCAGAAGGATCAGAGAGGCTGGTGATGGGACTTCAGTGGTTAGGGGAGGCAGCAACTCCCTTCCGATGACCTCAGACTTGCCCGTTTGGCCTCGTTGGGTAGGGAATAACCGCATTTGTGTCAGAGAGGTGTTGCAAAGCTTAATTAAGGTTCAATGAACCCCTTTGAGAACCTGGAATGAAAGATGCTGTATAAGTACACGACTTATTTGTATTCATTAGCAGCAGAAAAGTCGATTATCCAGAAATCTGATTCGGCTCTGCATACCATGGAGTCACGCCTGCCATTTGGACGCGAGGTGACAGGACCCTTGGGTGGCCAGGACCATCCTGCGTGTAGCATCAACAACACGAGCAGGTGTCCGGTGCTGGGGACAGGGTGTTGAGGGCTGGGTCGTACGCAAGGTTTTGGGGAGAGAAGGGTTGGGCTGTGCCTGAGGTTTCCAGGAGAAACATGTGGAACATGGCGAGATTTTCCGAAGCAAAGGGTTGGGAGATAGCCAAGGCATTCAGAAGAGATGGGCTGGGGGAGCCAAGGCTTTCTGGAGAAAATTCGTGTGAAACACACAGGGCTTTTGGAAGAGAAGATGGGGGTACTTCAGTGTTCAGAACAGAAAGGCTGGGCTGTGCCAGGGGTTTTCAAGGGAGCAGGTCGGGGACTTCCCTAAGGCTTTCAGAAGAGCGGAACTGGGAGGTTCCCAAGGGTTTTTTATGAGGAAAATGTCACCCAAAGCTTTGCAAAGAGACCAAAGGGACCTGTGCACAGTTCACAGGAGGCTTGGGGCGGGCGAGCTCTCCAGGACAGAGCGCTGGGGCCGGCCAAGCTCCTCGGAAGGAAAACGCCGGCGCTGGGGACCGCCTGCGGCTGCCGCGGTTCCCGGCGGCACCTCGCGGAGCCCGGGGCGGCTCCCGGGCCGGGCCGGGCCGGTGCCGCCTCCTGACGTCGCGAACCTGCGGAGCGCGGGGGGCGGA
>VWPW01001166.1:169642-378528 GCA_013389825.1 Crypturellus undulatus | reverse complement strand
CCTGCGGCAGCCGCGGGTGCGGAACAACGGCGGGTTCCGGGGGGGCCTCCGCACCGGGTTGCGGCGCATGGGGCTTCGCTGCCTCCGCAGCGGCCCCGCGCACCTGCCGCCGCGCGGGGCTTTGTGTGGGAGCCTCGCCTGGGGGCTCCGGGCGATGTTATCGTTATCGTTATTATTAATTTTCCTGTCTGCAGCGTCCCCGAGACCACCGAGCCGCAACGCAGCCCGTGCCGTGGAGAGGGGGATACGTTAAATAATCTCCCTTCGTGCCCCCCTCCCCGTCCGCTTCTTGTTGTTTTGCCGCAGAGGTCATTAATTCTGCTGCTTTATTGCGCCGCTGTCACCTGCGCTGTCCCCAGGCCCTCGGCTGAGGATGCAGGAGAGCGGCTGTAACGCCCGGTGCCATAGCGAGGCACGGGTTTTAAAAAAAAAATCATTCTCTCCACGCGTTCAGAATTGCAGCTTTGATCATTGGAGATGGAAGGGGGTGAAGGGAAGGAGAGAGGCTGATTTGTGCTAATTTTTTTTTGCTCTTCAGGGAGAGAGAGAGGAGAGGAAGCCGTGATCCTGCGCGAGGAGGAGGACAGGGAGCGGATGTGCGATCGCTGCCCGTGTGCGGCCGCGGCTGCGAGGGGGCCCCATAAGAGCACAGGTTGGCGCTGCCCCCTCCCCTCTGCCTTCCCGGGAGACGGGGCAGCGCGGCCCGACATGCCCTGCCGGGAGCTGCAGCTCCTGTGCCCTGCTCTGTGGCAGCCGCTGTTGTTTTTCCTATTTCTTCCCTGCCCGTGAGGTGAGGGAGGAGGATTCGTGGGCGCCCAGGTTATCTCGAGGAAGTGGGGTGAGCAGTGGGAGACCGCGCTCCTCCCAGCACCGCTGTAACTGCCCCGGGAGCCCGGGGAGGCTGCAGGGCCCCACTGTGGCGCCTCTCTCCGTGCTGGGCCAGCTCTGAGGATGTGTGCTCTGAGCTCTGCTTCTTGCACCGTGAATTGCCAGCGGTCAGGAAACATTCTGCGAATGAAAGTATTTTTTATTAACTATATTTCCGCTTTTAAGCCACTGGATTCAGCTGCATGCTTCTTTTCGGAAACAGCCTTTCTGGCATATCCTCAGTCCTACTTTGAGAGTATTTCTGCTGCTCTAGGGTTGTGGCTCCCACTCGTGGCACTCAGGCAGCCAGTCTTTGTGACAGCAGGTTGCCACAAGAATTTATCATGTGGCCCCATCTGCAGGAGGCTGCAGCGGGTTCCATGGCTCAGGGAGACTTCGGAACTGCATCTCCACACCAGTGTGTTTCTGCACTTTAATGTCATGTGTTTTTATTTTTTTGTGCGTTCAGGATGTGTAAAGGATAAATGCCAAGCGCCAAAATGAGCGTGACGTCGTGGTTCTTGGTGAGCAGTACTGGCATTCGCCACCGACTCCCTCGGGAGATGATATTTGTTGGCAGAGATGACTGCGAATTGATGCTCCAGGTAATACAATGGTTTTGTTATTTCTTCTGGAGATGTAGTAGATGCATATGTAATTCTGGGGATCTATAAGATGTTACCTGTTTTCTTCAAATGAATTCTTTTAAAATGAACTTTTTTTTAATAATGCCTGCTGTTCCCATAAAGGCTTGAGATGTTCATGAAAGTGCAAGTGAGGTTTCTTTCAAATAGCCATGTCATCAGATGGATAGGAGCTGTGCTGGTGCGAGATTAGTCAGATCGAACAGATTAACTATCTTCATGCTACTAGAAGCAGTAAGCAAAGATGTGCCATTCTGGCCTGATCTGTAAGTGATTATGTTGCTGGTGTTGTAGCTTTTAGTATGTGTGTTGTTCACTAGCGTGTGTGACTTGGAGGGAGCTGGAAATTACTTTTTTTGGTGTTTGTTGTTACTCTATTTTTTTCTCTCTAATTTAGTTTTGATTGTCAGTGCTTATATCTTAGTGGGTTTGGGTTTTCTGTTTTGTTTTTTAAACATAATAGGAAATACTAATGTTTAGCAGAGAAAGTCTAGCTGTTTTGGTGATGCCCAAGTAATTGTGTTACTCGTGCAAACTTGCAGCTTGTGCTAGTGCTTTCTATACCAACGTGTCCCTTTGCTAGGCCTAATCCAGCTTGTCTGAAGTGTTGCTGTGGTCTGTTGTCAGACAGCATAAAGTGACGGACCTTGTTCCAAACAGATGGGCCTGGAATCTTGCAAAGAGCTTTTGACAGGAGCTGCTCTGCTCAGGAATTGTGTGAGCTCAGGATTGAAGTTAATATTGCTGCTAGGCTAGGCTTATACTAGCCCCTACATGGTCGTTGGGGGCAATATTATAAAGCAACCTGGCACCCAGGGGCACTCTCTTCCCCTGAATTCTCACTACTGACCTGTGCAAAGGTATTTCCTAAATGCTTTTGCTAATCATCTACCAGGCAGATTGTGTTTGTAATGGCTCCAGGGGCTTTGTATGGTGTGTGAGCAGGAGGTCTCTTTCGGTGGCAGAAGTTCTCCTTATAGGAGGTGTGCTCAGGAGGCAGTTGTTTGCTAAGGTGGTGTCTAGCTGTAATAAAACTTTATGATCACAGAAGGGAAGCTTGTGCTGTTTGTACTGCCGTGCTAGTTGGCGGTTAACGAAATGGCTATGCTGCAGTGAGGGAGTTTGGATAGTAAATCATTTGTTTAGGTTTTCCCATGAATCATGCTATCTTTTATTTCATGTTTCCACATGTCTGTCTGGTGAGACACGTAGAGGCTGTTAAAAATGGCCTTATTTTCTGTAAATCTCTATTTGGATGCTTTAAAACCTTGTTGCCACACTCTGTCATGGCTAAAAGGGAGAAAATATGTACAGAGCTTTAGTTCTCAAAAATGGACTGAATTTTAGGTTGTCAGTCTTAAGACCTAGTTAAAGTACTAGAATTTTCTTTATGTTCTTTAGGGTTCATCATGTTGAAAATCACATGTCTCAAACTGGGTGCTCCAAAATAAAAGCACCTCAATTCCAGTCCTGCCTAAAATGTGCTGCTTATTTCAGGGTTAACTGGATAGCGTGGACTGTAAACCACTCTGTACTGCTTGGAGCACTTCATGCTGCTTTGCAAGTCTGAACTGGCTTGTCAGTGTTGCGTATGGACTAGCAACCTTGTGTCACTGTAAATTTGTCATGCTCTTTTCCATAAAGTAAGCAAAGTGGGATGCTGGGAGGAACCAGCAGTATCTGAAAGGCGCAAGTCGTATTTGGGGCTAAAAGGTGGTGGTAGGAAAGGAGGTTTTCATTATTTAGCCAGAACGAAGGCTCCGCATAGTCTATAAAAGCCAGCTGCTTTTCATAGGGCGACTGACATGTGACCCTTTATAAACATATTATTTTACTGTCTCTAGTAATAAAGTTGTTTCTAAGATCACATGTAAGATTTCATTTTGAACGGTGCGATGCATTTTTTTGCTTGCCTTTTCCTTATAAAGATGTTTTTCAGAGCTACCTTGGGCTGCAAATAACAAGGTTTTAAAGTAAGACTCGGTGGAGAGGAGAGGCTGCAAGCACACGCTTGATATCCAAGCAAAGTTGTGTTTGAGCAGATGGAGGATGGGATCTAAAAATAGCCTTTTTTCCTACTGTGACTGTCCATGTCACAGAACTGTTGGCATTCCTGTTGGGGAAAGCTTAAGAAGAGGGAGGTCATCAGAGCAGATGGACAAAGCTGTCCGTGATAATATGCATACCTGCCACGTTCCTGCATGGGATTGCACTGGGACTGACCCAGAAACTGCATACTCACTGCACACTTACTTCACTTGTATGTTTCAAGACATTGAATGCCATTTCACTGGCATTTAATCTCCTCAAGTGTCCAGCTAGGAACAGACTGGCATTGTTTGGGGAAGGGACTGGACGACCTGGTCAGTGTTTTTCATCCCAAGGATTATTGCCACTTAGTGATTTCATTGTGCTACGGTTTGTGGTTCCCTGTTGAAACCTGGTGTATTAGACCGTGTGCAAACATATGACACAGAGATAACCCTTGTCCAGGGGAGCTTGCAGTCTGGCCTTTCTCCTTTTACTGTTTGAAACATTCCTTGTCCTTTGATATTTTCTTGGCAATGTTGCCCCAAGGTACCAGATTGCTGAACAACAAAAATGGTGGCTTTGTCACTGCGCAGTAAAGCTTTGCTTTCACCTGCACTTACCAGTTGCATACAGGTACTAGAATTGCATCCTAGCTAACAAGGAAAGGAAACCACAGTATTTGAGCTTAAAATTAAGTAGGCTTGATGGTGGAGAAACATAATCTACCTTGAAATCTCCTATACCTGCTAATAGGATTAGAAATATTTTAAATGATTTTGAAGAATTGTAAAGCTTCTTGTGTGTGTAAGTGTGAGATTTACATTGAGTTTGGATGTTAATGCAAAGGGGAAAATGCCTTGTAAAGTAGTGTGGCATGCACAGTGTTGTTAGGCCTAGTCAAGGGCTCAGTTCTCTTATTTTTCTCTGAAGCACGGTACATGAAACTATTAAAGGAATCATAAGGCTTCCTTAAGAGAATAGTCACCAGGCAGCAATGTTATGGAATCCAGACTTTGACTGACCTGTAAGAAATACATGGTTTTGTAATGGATCTTGGTGGGAGGAAGGGAATAATTCTCTGAAAATATTTACTTTGGGGAATGCTGTGTTAGAGAGAAATAAGAGCTTGTCATGACAAACTAGAATGAAATTATTCCTCTCCCCCCCACACATTTTTTTGAGGAAATGTAATTGCTGGTTTTATCAGTTTTGATCGTTTGCTTAATGTGATGGATATGAACCGTAGAGGGGGTGTAAACCTTCCACAAAAGGAAATTTTTACTTATAGATGCTACAGCTTCCCTCCCCACCCTAAAGCAAAACAGCTTTTAATATTTTTAACAAATGTAAATATTTAGCAGAGAAGTAAAGCAGCTGTATGGCTTCCCTGTGTTTTTCTTTTCTTTTTTTTTTTCTTTTGAGAGATATTTTTATTAAAAAAATCTGTGAAAGTAACTGTTTGCTGCCTTGAGTATTTACTTCTTTTTGGAGTAGAGATTTGGGCATATTCTTGTGCTCTGCATGTGAGTGTGCATCGCAGCAGGAGTGAGTGCAGGTAGCACCATGCTTTCCTTAAGCAAAGCGTCCTCTGTGCTGTGTGTCCTTTAAGGCAACCTGGCACTTCCTGTGATGATGCTTCGTTTCCAAGTGCTTGTGACTTTCTTAAACTTTGCAGCTGAGTTGAGTTTATATTCTGAGTGTCCCTTTTAGGCAGCATATTCTTGAAGAGATCAGCTCAATTCTGTGATCTGCTCTGAGAACAGATTCAGGAAAAAATGCTGTTTCCTTCATGTAAAATATGTGTGTTTAACCTGTTCTTTGAAGTGCTGGTGCTGTGGAGCCAGGGGCTTGACATTTTTCAAGAGGGAGTTTCTAGGTTGGGGATGTTGCTTGCTCCCATCAATAATCTAAATACATTTGGCCAAGGCTCAAGCCTTTGAAAATAGTTGAAGCTTGCGTGTGGTCAGGAGGGACTTATTATTTTAGGAAATGTTTAATTTGGAAGTGAGGTTGGCATAGGGAAAGATTAGATGAGAGACAAAGAAGACAGACATATTTCAGGTCAGACAAAAAGGCCCTAAACGGAGGGATGCAAGAGAACAGCTGGCCTAGATTAAACCAAGGTGCCTCTCACCCAGCATCCTGACTCAGACAGGGGTCAAAAGAAGCTCTCGAGGAAAGTGTGAGGACGAGCTAAGAGCATAATGATACTGCGAGAACTCTTGCTTAGCCTCCAACAGTTTGCATCTTGGGGAGCCATGGGCCAGCTCTTTGCATTTAATTGTGAATTACTGTTCAGTGACAGCTAACCTGGAGCAGAGGATTAGGATGCTTTGGCAGTGCAGGGAGGTGTTACAGGAAGCCGACTGTGGGTACAACATGAGAGGAGGAGAGATGAGTGGGGAAGCAGTAGGACTCAATGAGATAGTGGGTAAGGAATACGGGGTGGAAACAGGTCAGTGTGGGGAAAGTGGGTGTGGCAGATGCTGAGCATCATCTCCCCTAGACCCCAGGTTGGCTCTTGCTTCTGCTCTGGTGTCAACAAAGAGCTGTGAAAGCTCCTAGCCAAGCATCTGTCACTGATCCATGTGGGACGTCGCATGTTGCTTGTGGAATCAATTAGTCAGTTAAGCAGCAGGGGCTTGTGAGCTGAACGTACAAGTCTGTCCTGCTGGTGAACTGAAGACATGGTAATTTGATATTTCTTGGATTGGTGTTTTCCTCTTTTTTTAATCTTGCTCTGGTAAAAAGCTAGGAGATTACACATGTCCTAGGCATTAAAAGGGCATCTGTATGGCTGCTAAGTAAGGTGTTCATAACTGCTAGGCAGTTGCAACACAGCAGTGCGAGGCTGCCTGTGTGCCCCTGCCGCTACCCCTGCGTATGCAGGCATGAAGGTGCAATCTGTCACTGTGTCATTACCTGATTCCTTTCCCACAGGATCCGTGCTTTGTTTGGCACACAGGAAGCACGGAGCACTCTGCAAATAATACGGTGCAGTGGTGAGCTTGGTGCATACGCGATGACTGATGAAATTAAGGCTTCGTGGACGTGGTGTGTCCTACCTTCCCGAGGCCACACTTGATAACACGTCCGTCCTGTGCAGCCTGGTGCATGTACACATAAACAAATGTGCGTGGTTGTGGTGTAGATCCTCTGCGGGACTGTGCTGGAAGAAAGCAGGTGGTGTGAGGTCGGTAGGTTGTGTTTTTCCTGATGCTTCTAGGTGTGAATTCACTGCTGTGCAGGAATCTTATCCCTCCATCTGTAGAATACTCCTGCGCTGGGAACCCGCTCAGAAGTTATGGGGAATCTTCTCTTGCTTTGAGGTGCTGACCTCCTTTCCTGTGGAGTGCAGGGATGGAGTGGGAAGCTCTAGCTAGGACAGGGCTGTGCCCTGCTTGTGTTGTTTTGCTACAGTTACCCAGAGGGTGTAAACCAGCACCTAAGTCAGTTTGTGGGCACTGGGAATTACCGTGATCCCAAGATGTTTATTCATTAGGTGTCACAGGGGAAGCAAGTGTCTTACAGGCAGGTAGGAAGGGTTCTGCCTTGGGACGTCTTGCTTGGGCAGCAGCAGCAGGGAGATGAGGGATGCATGTCCTATACTTCCAAGTGTAACGTTGCTTTTTTGGCTCTTGCATCTCTCATTGTTTTCTGTTAATGTGGAGTTGATGGGACAATTAAGCTGTCTAAGGAAATGTGATTTTTAGGAGGCTGGAGACATGGCAGGGCCTGTGAAGAAAGGACAGGCAAACCTGGGAGGAGAGTCGGTTGCTGGAGGCAGAGCAGGAAGGGCAGGTGGATAACAATGGCATAGCCTGAAGTAGGTGGACACTTGGGTACCTGAAGTCGAAGAAGAATTGAGAGAAGGGTGCTCCATATAACGGTGAAGGGGAGCCAGCAAGCAGAAATGGCTTCAACCTCAAAATAAAGGGTTAAATTGTTATGGGAATTATGCCAACCTCCAAATCCCCTTGCCAAGCTGTGGGGATTACAGTTTCATTTTCCTGGGGGATTTCTTTTTCTTTTGTTCAGTGCCTTATATCTGCATGAGTTGGGCTGTAGTCTTGCAACAGATCCAGTGAATCTGTGGTCTTGACTTCAGCAAAGCTGCAGGCAGAAGGCTGTGAAGTGAGGGTGACTGCACTTTCTAAGACACATTTGTCTGCTTTGGCAGAGTCATTTAGAAACCAAGACGTGCCCTTGGGAGCAGTCAGCCCTCCTTTGTGGGGGTGTCTCCCTTGCCATAGCCTGTGGCAGGGTGGAGCAGTCACTGAAATCATGGAAAAGTACTGAAGTGGCCAATATACAAAACTATATTAAATGTATAGTGAAGGTAGGAGAAAAACTAGTGTTTGCCTGTCATCAAACATTACCCAGGGTTTTGCTTCTGAGGAGCAAAAAGCATGTTTTAGACCAGAATATGAGTGTGGGGTGTTTTTATAATTATTTTTATTTTCTGAATAGCTTTGCCTGTCTTCCTTCTAAAGTGGGACACAGGGAGAGGCTTCTGTTTCCTTACTGGGGCACTTGTGCAGAGCGCAGTACTGGCAGAAATGTAACCTGTTCACTATGGAAAGTATTCGAGCAAATGTTTATTGTGCGTTGCTACCAGAATGCTGCAGTTATCTAGTGCCAGACATGCACAACAGACTGCAGTCAGGAACAGGGAAACTGCTCTCCCTTGTTTATTTTATCTCCAACACCACGATGCCTCGTGGCACTGGCAGGGCTGAGCTCCAAATCTCTCAGCCCTGAGCAATAGGTTTGTGCCTGTGGGAGCTCCGGCAGGGGGAAAAAGCAGAATCTGTGTCTATGCAGACAGCTGAGCTGCATCTGCCCCTGGCCCTTTGGGGATACACAGGCCACCTTGCTCTGTTTCTCGGGCTGCCGACCCTAGCAGGTCCTGTTTCCCTGTGGGTTTTCCTTGCTATCTCTGCAGCTCGTGTTTTTGTCCCTAGTGCCAACTCCTGCATGTCAGCCCCTTCTCCAAACAGGCGGCTGCGGAGCGTCTGCTCTATGCAGCGTGCGTGGCCAGTGTGATATTTTCTTCCATAGAGACTCCTGTCTACTTAAAGCTGTTTTGCTGTTCCCATGCTAAGCAGGAGGCTTGTGCTGATCCGAT
This sequence comes from Crypturellus undulatus, assembly GCA_013389825.1. Lineage (NCBI taxonomy): Eukaryota > Metazoa > Chordata > Aves > Tinamiformes > Tinamidae > Crypturellus > Crypturellus undulatus. The sequence goes on along the minus strand of VWPW01001166.1, from coordinate 369,858 downwards.
GCTTGCACTTTCAGGAATCATAACCATGCTGCTTGCTTGCAGGTCTGATTGCAGACTGATGCAAAATGTTGGTATTAGGTATAGGATTTTACCCATGGAGTAAAATTCCAATCTGTGATTTGGAGATATCTCTTGTTTAATATAGTCTTGAAGGAAAGGGTAGTAAAATACCTCTCTTCAAATACGTGCAGGATGTGCATTTTGTCTAGTAGGTATTTAAAACATGATGCATTGAAGATATTATGATGGAGAAGCAGGGCAGCCCTATATTAGGAAGTGATTCGTATGTCTGGAAATGCAAGACCTGGATGTCAAATCCCTGTCCACATTTCTCTCTCAGAGAAGGGTAAATGTTGCTATCCAGAGAAGCACACACTGTTTTCCTGAGGAGGCATTTCCATTCAATAACCTGCCCAGTGTTGGGACGTGGTGAGAAGGCTACGTTCTTCCCTCATTCCCGCTGTCTGAGTGTAGCCTAAATTTTTGCCTGCAAATCACTTTGTTCAGGAGATCCACTTTCCCTGCCTCCTTTCCTTGTCCTCGATTTCACACGAGGTTTGGATTTTGTTTGGTTGCAAGCAGAATCCGAGTGATTCTCTGTCTCGCAAGTACTTTGCCAGAAAAACAGATTAGGTGCTAGGGTGTACCAGTTATTTCTTACTTAACTTTTGGGTATAGGCACTTCATTGTCATTGGAAATTCACAATTTTCCACTAGAACTGCACATTCTCTCCCATTCCTCCCCCTGCATCCTTCCAAATATATTAATCATTTTTGCCTTTTATTGTGGAGATTGTGACTGGGTGTGATCAAGGCTCAGTGTTCAGTGTAAATGTATGTTTAAACTGGGGAGTCCTCTTACGTTTTTGATTGTCAACTTCACTGAAGCTTATTCAACTTAAAGCTGCACAAAAGCCTTTCCCAGAGGAGCTGCAGACCTCTAGGGAGTCCTTATTTGTAGACAGCTCTATAACATGCATAGACTTGGGTGTCTTAAATCACCTTCCGTCGTCCAGGGGTTCATGGATGAGAAACCAGTGAACTGCTAGTCTGAAGTGACTTAGCAGGATGGAAGTGACTTAGCTTGTGCTCTCACGGTGTGGAAATCGGTGAGTCTTTTGCTTGGAAGCGGGATTGGGGCATTCCGTTCCTTTCCAAGCACAGGCGAGTGATCAGCCTTGAGGTTCTCGCTGTCAGTGCGAGAAGGAGCAGCTGATGGTAAATGAAAGTCACACCAAAGCAATTGCACCTCTGTTCTCAAGAAAGAGTGACCTTTGGCAGATCTGCATCAAAATAAATAAGGTGCAATTTCAGTTATTTTAAGTTTGATTTCCTTGGAGATGAGCCCTTAGGAATTCCTCTCGCTGGTTCTTGTGAAGTTTGCTGTTTTGACATAAACAAAACTGAGAAAAATCTTCTCTTCTGCACAAAAGTCTGAAATTTCACTGCTGTGTGTAACAATTTGCTCTTTAAAGAGATGCTGAGAGGTAGTTTGAGACTGTAAATGATTTTGCATACCATTTTGACTCATTTTTGCAAAATGCAATCTGAATACATATGAAGCTTTGCTGGAAGATAGGAAATCATAGCATAAATTCATTCTTATGGTGACCTGTTCCTGGTTCTATGTAGCGGAACATCAAGGCCCTGGAATTCCTGTCTGCTTTCCTGTCGTGATCCTTGTCTGATTTAGGGAATGAAGGCCTAGAAACAGCATCGTGTAAAGGCCTGTTATTGGAGGACTGAGTTGGGCAGGGAAGTGTAGGAGTCCCCCTTGCATCTTTCCTGCAGGATTTGATGGACCATGGAGAGAAGCAGCAGCTTCATGGTGCAGATGTACAAAATATGGGTTTGCCTGTTGGGATGGGAGGTTATAGCCAAGCTAAGAGAGATGTCCCCAGATGTGTTGTCCTCATTTGTTCCGCCAGTTGTCAGTCATTTATTTTTTGTGTCAGACACCAGGCCCTTCAGCCCTCATTTTTGCAGCTGGGCTTTGTGTGAACCTCCACGGTTTGTAAAGTCAGCAGTGCACAGATAACTGTGCTGCTGATGCAGCTGGGCCCGTTCTGTCTGCTCTCCTCCTGCTCCAACGTGTGTTGGTGTGTTGTAGATGATATAAGGAGTGTCTCAAAGTGCAAGGACAGGCTTCTGGCCCAGTGTTTGCTTGCTTCGTATTCATACCTGGGGATTCCTCTGGCGGACAGATCTCCTGGGTACTCTGTACTCTGCAAGCAGGAGCTGATGTTTTATCAGCTGTTGGGATGTTGTCAATGTGCTTGACAGCAGCAGGGGCAGAAGAAATTCCTGTAAATAGTAAGTAAGTTTGTCAGGAAAAAAAGCCTCTGTATTCATCAAGGAATTCCCCTGAAACAGTCTTTGCCTCTGCCTGCTCACAGGGAAGTAGGTAACGCTCGCTGAGAACGGTGTTATGAAACTAGAATTAGGCTTTGGAAAGAAAGGGACTTTTTTTTTTTTTTCTTCCAAAGAACTGGTTGGTTGATGTCCAGAAAGAGGAGAATTTGCTAGTTCAGAGTCTGGCTTGTCTCCCTGCTTTGGTTGCTGCTCTTCCTTTCAGCCGCTCTGAGATACCCAGGAGGTTTCTGTAACGTGTATACATGTTTTGATGGATTTCTTTGGATTGACTGGTTTCAGGCACTGCTTGCAGATGGCTCCAGCCACAACCAAGTTACCAGAGAGAAAAAGGGACAGTGAGTCCGAAGATCTGCTGTTTTTATAACTGTAACACTTATGCCATATTTCCAAAATGTTAAGAGATTTTGTTTTAACACTCCCTCCAGAAAACAGTTCAGCTGTATTTTCCCTTGAAGTGTCATTCTCTGCTTTGAGGAAAAGCTGTATTTGGTTTGTGTGGACTGCGACCGAGTCAGTGGGACCAAGTCACTGTCCAGTTCAGTGTTCTTGAAGCTGGTTTTAATTTGAATTTTCCTAGAGTAGCTTGCTTACCATGAGTTTAGTAACCTTCCTCCAACTTGGAAAACATCCTAGAATTTAATTAACACCAGCACATAGTCCTGTAAACAATATACATTGTTGTGAATAAACTTGGCTTGTAACTTAAGGAAACAATTTTCTCTTTCCCTTTGAAAAGTAGGAAGAAATCATCCCAAATAGGAATGTTCTCAGTGTTGAGGCCACCAGCTTCAGCTGGTGAAAGATGGAGCTCTTCCAGTTTGTGCTGGCTGAGGACCTGCCCCCCAGGCTTTCAATGTGACTGGTTTTGTTTTCAGTGTTTTGATCACTATATTGAAATCCTGGCATAGTCTCGACAGCTTTCGGTGATTTTTCACGTGAACAGTGTGTTGTCTTCAGCAGGCTGCTTAGAACAACCATGGAAGCATTCGCTGTTTATCCTTTGGTTATTTATAGTAGTAATAATGTCTAATCCTTTGTGCTTCTCTCCCTCTCCCCCTTCCCTTCCCCCCTGTATCAAGTTAGTTGGATGTCGAAATCTGCTTTGATTAAATTGTCTCTTATGCCTGACCAGTCTCACATTCTCTCTGCTTTTCCTCCCAGTCCCGCAGTGTTGATAAACAACATGCTGTAATCAACTACGACAAGGAGAAAGATGAGCACTGGGTGAAGGATCTTGGGAGCTTAAATGGCGTAAGTAGCAAACGTGACTGGTGGAGGTGCACGTGCACCGTGCTGAGTCTGCAAGCGCTCCTGCACATTCCTGACATCCCCCCTAAGACACTTGGGGGATCACCTCAACTATTGGCTAAACATGTGTAATTATTTGCACTAAGAGGTCATGCAGTATCTCATTTTAGAAGAGAAAGCTTTGGCAAAGGAATATTTTGTTTTACTCTCCCCCCACTTCCTTCTGATGATGTTCTTACTAACCCCTTCAGGGCTCACAAAATCAAAGAGCATTTTGGATAAGAGGGGAGGAAGTAAATGCAAACTCATTTTGGGGGTGCTTACATTAAACCAGTGAAGATTTTTGAGCAGCTGTTCAGTGTGAGCAGAATGAACTTTTGGCACCTCAGTTGTCAGAGGCTGTAGTGATTTATGGCATCCTGAGCCATTTAATTTCTTTGAAAAAAACTGTTTCATACCACCCTTTTTTGATTATAAAAATTGCTATCTTGCCTTCCTTAAGTTCGATCTGTCATTAAGACTGAGGGATAATGAGAGCCCAGAACAGCCTGAATCTTAATCTTTGCTGCAGTCCAGATTCATGCTGTCTTAGGCAAGTCAGTGAGGGCTTGGCTGTCCATGTGAGTTCTGCATTTTGAGATACATCATGAGCCTGCCATTTCTTTGCTGCTGCTTCATACCAGCAAAGCTATTCTTCTTCTGAAGCAAGGGTAAGCTGGATTTACATGACTATGTTTCACAGTGTAGGTTGTTCTGTCATTGTTGTTTTGGCTCACAAGCAGAAGCCCACCACCATCCCAACCACAGAAAAAATAGGTTAACCCGGAAACTTGCAAAAACTGTGGGTAAAGCAGACCTCAACCTTTGTGCCATTGCTGGCATCTGAAAACAGCAAGGAGTGTTAATCCCTCTTGGCCTAGAAAGCTGAAGGCAGAGAGCCTTCTGAAATCATAAGTATTTCTGATAACAGATCTCAGCTTTAGCTGGATCCCTGGTTCAAAGCCTGTGATAGAATTAACTGGTGGTGGCAAAATAGCAGCTTTAAATTCTGCTTTCAGAAAGAGAAGCCCCATATCACTACTGCTTTTTTTTTCTTTAGAGGCCAATGAGTGCAAATTTATGACATTTAATAATAGAATTGTTCTCTGATGGGCAGTGGATTACAAGGAATTACAGCAGTGCTTCTCTTCTAGAGCTGGTAAAAAAAGACTTCTGTTGGAGAATGCTGTTGTGACCAAACTGAATGTATTCTGTATTAAAGAAACGTGCTTCTATTTGGAGACTTTCAACAATAGGAAATCTTTGTCTTTTAACCAACTTCATTGCTTTTATTCTGAAATTACAGAAAGCTGGTGAACAGGCCTATTAATTGCCAGGAAGCTTTGGGCCATTGTCTGCTGAGGTTCTAGCCTCACATTCTAGTATTTTTTTTTCTTGCTGTTGATACTTGGTCTTGCCCGTTTGACTTGGTGAGGAGAAAGCAAGGAGAGGTGTGCCGCAGTGATGAAAGTGTGTTAACTCTGAAATTCTGAAATGTGACTTTGATTCTTCAAAGCTATACTGAGACTACAAAAACCCTTGTGAGGGTTCCCAGTCCGTAAGACTTTTGAGTCCCTTCCTGCAGGATAGGATAGGTCCTGGTGTCTGCTGTGGCCCTGCTTCTGCCCGGGGTGCAGCTAGGTGCCTAGTGCCCATCAGCGTTCTTGCATTTCTTTGCATGAGTTCCCAATTTATTTTTATTTGTCCTGGGTTGTTACAGAAGCAAGCAAGATTTTTTTATGAAAGTTATCCACAAGTGCTCATTTTGTTCTTCTGTTCTTCAGAGAACTGCTGCTCTTAAGCGGATGCCCTTTGGAACACAAGCATGTGAGATGACTGGGCTTTGTTTGCAGAGCTGAAGTGTATTTTCTACATTTTATAAGGATAATTCATTTCCTTTGTGTCTCAGTGAACTGTCTGGGACATAGAATAAATGGATATGTGTAACCCTTGCATGAGGAACCTATTCTTTGCTTTGTCTCCAGTACTGATGTATATGGTGTCTTGAGTAATGTGGCCCCAGACATGATGGTGATGCCGCTGGAAATACTTTTTGTCCCCCTTCATGGAAGGCGTTGCTGGTTAAAGTATCAGGCCTTGTAGGCTGACACGTCTCTTGTTTGACTGGACTCAGTAACTGGATTAAGAACTGCCTTATCTTTTACCACAGCATATGCTGTTGTTGCTGTTGGTGAAGGAAGCAGGAGAACCAGGAGCATCTGAAGTTCCTAACTTCAGGCACCCTCATTTACTTGTTTAAATAGGGGAGTAAAATTCAGTTAGCAAGTGGTAGAAAGATGAACCTCCCTCGAGGTCTGCTCAGAGCAGCTCGTGGTGCCCCAGGTGTATTCCAGGTAGTTACGCAGACCTGGCCCTCTCCTTGATGCGCTCCATCAAAACCATTTCTGTGCTTCTTCCTTGCAGACATTTGTGAATGATGTGAGGATTCCTGACCAGAAGTACATCACCCTAAAACTGAACGATGTCATCCGCTTCGGCTACGATATCCTTCTTGTTTGGGAATGCAGTGAGATACAGTCTTTGGTGTGGGTTTTGTGCTGTCTGCTGCTTGGAGAGTTAACAGTGCTAATGATGGGGAAGGACTAAGGGTGTTTGTCTTGACTCCTAGGTAGCAACCCTAGCTTGCACCAGAGGGAGAAAAGATGTTTTAAACTTCTTTTATAACACTAATATCTTCATATTTTTATCATATGATGATATTTTTTAATCAGTTCACCCAAATGCTTGCCTGCAGGTGATTTGAACACACAGTTCTTCATCATTAACATCTTGCTTTGGGGATAGGAGTCAGACCCTTGGCTTTTCATTAATTAAAGCTGAATTTTGCAAATTGCTTCTGCCACAAAATGCAAGAGCAATAGCAACTCTTGTTTAGCAATAGCAAATTTGACCTCTATCAGGAGAAGACCATGCTACTGTTACTGCTTTGGTTTAAAAAATTACAAATACTACTGGAGTCTGCTAAAATACCTTTACCTTCACCCCTTTTCAACCTGATGTGACCATATGACTGGCTGTAAGCATATATGTTGAAATATCTTCCTAAGCCTATTTATGAACAGTGGTAAGCAGAGCTGCCTTTGCTCAACATCCATCATCATTTTCAGAAAAACAATTTCAGCTGCCAAACCTTTGAATTTAGAAAGTGTCTGATCTAGGTTTCTTCTTTTCTTTTGTGGGAAGCTTCCCTTAAAACAGGGCAGACATCAGGGAATAAGGTTTACTGTGGGAGGGGAGGAGGTAGAAAAAAATCTGTTATTGCTTGGAAAACTCTTGTGCCTCCTTGACCTCAAGGCCACATTCTTGTACCTTTTGTTGTCTCCATGATAATCCCTGTGTGCTTGACTATGCCGTAGCCCTTGAAATGTTCCCGAGCTTGCTGGAAGTGTGAGAGCGCTGTGAGGAGAGTGAATTTGCTGAGTGAATTTGCTTTGTGCTCTTTTAGGGATCTGGGTATGTCAGGTCCAAGCTGTGATGGGGCTGGAGTTCTTACGGTTGAAAATAGTGATACTTCTACTGATCTGTGAGTAATTTGGGGTCCTTGTATAAAATTATATTTTTGGGCTTGATTTCTCAGTTTCTCTTCTTCCCATTTTATAGGCAATAATCTTGTCTTCACAGTGATATCTTTTATTTATTTTTTTTCAAAAATAGAGTGAGTTGCTAATTAATAAAACAGCTGAAACGGAGACTGATTATTTGCGTTCCAAGGTGGCAATGAACAGGGTGCAGCTGAGGAGGATTCAGGCACACATGAGGGAAAAATGCTGAGTAACCCCTTACTGACTACTGACCGGTAAATGTGCACAAGCTGCCTTTGGGATGGGTCTCAGTGCACACCTGAGGAAGCATGCAGAAGTCGCAGGCAACCTGAGTTCTATCTTTTCTTGACTTTGCAGCTTTGCAACTTTCTTCTATTATAGCTGGCTGTGCATTTTCTCATCTACATCTGCAAGGACTTGCTGTAAATTCTAGATTAGCTAAGGCATAAGGCAGTGCCTAGAGGTTGGATAGATTTTAATGGCTGTGATACAGGTTTAAACTTTTTATAGAAAGCAATTCTGAGCATTAAGCAGCTGAGTAAAGCATCTAGTCCTGCAGTCCTTACATGGACATTCGTGTGAAATGAGTGATTGCATTTATGAATTGGAGAATTTATTGCCCTCAACAGGAAGACTTACACGAATTAGAGTTTTGGGCCGGGATCTTAATGAGAATAAAGATATGATCTCTTCCCCTTCTTTGGTGCCACTCTTTTTAGAAGTGCTTTCTGTGCCCACCTTGCCTGGCGCCGTGTGGATGTCAGCATCTCCTGTGTCTCTGTGCCAGCTGCGCTCTCTTGCATAAGAGCATTTGTCTCCTTCCCATTTACAGTTTTGCTTGCAGACTGTGTGGAGTTCTCCTGCTACATCACTATCACTTGGTTTATTTTTAGTTTAACATTTTCCATGTTTCTTTTTTCCCCCTTTGCTCTGTGTAGTCCTGATTGGGTCGTTTATGATGACGTTGCCAGATGTTTTCCTTTTTTCTGCTCAGCTGTCTATGCTCAAACATACCGAATGCCTAAGAGGTCACAGCAGCTCATGGCCTGATCTACTTTTAATCCAGGAAACTGTACTGACTGATAGACCTTGTCAGGGCAAGAGAGCACTGCGGTGCTGGGTGTCTCTGCAGGAAGCTGCTCTCATCCTTTCCCTTGTCCTGACCATGTGACACTGATATTGGCCAGGATGCTGTGGGGACAGAGCTGACAACAGTGTGGAGAGGAGCAAGGAGTGACTTTAGTCATGGCATGGGTTGTCCTCTGGGCTCTTGCGGAGCTGCTGCTTGTCCCAGAGCTTCCCCTGCCCTGCTCTTGGTTTAGTGCTGGGTCTGGGAACCGATGTGATCACAGGCTCTGCTGCCAGATGTGTGCAGCAGAGACCATGATGGTGTGCAATGGGGCTACTTTTGGTGTCCATGTATTGTAAGCTTGTCTAGTTTTATGATCTTGTTCTATTTAGTGACTGAGGGGCAGATTTCATTATGAATCCTATTCCTTTGCTGTTTCCTTAATGAGAACTGTACATTCAAACATGTATGTCCTGGAGCAAATTCAACACAAGGTCCCAGAAGAAGCTTTAAAGGTAAGGGTTTGCAGTGGGAAGTTTTTTTTTTTTTGTTTGTTTTTTTAAAAAAAAAAAAAAAAAAAAAAGCTTGTCCAGTCATAGTAATTTAGCTTGATGTTTTGAGCTTGAAATTTAGCTTGAAATTTTTTTTGAAACACTTGAAGGCAGTGAAAAGGTCCACGATGCTAGGCCCTCCTTGGATTGATACTTAACAAAACTTTCCTTTAATGAAACCTCCGAAGAGAGAGATACGTTTCCCAGTTATCTCGGCTTGATCTCTTATTCCTGTGCTAACATCTAGATGAAGTTATTTATAATTTCAAGGTCGCCAGCAAAGGTTACCAGAGCTGAAGTTTAAAAAAACAGTCAAGGCATTAACTTGCCTTATGCTAATAAAAGCATAGTATGACTTATTCTCTCCCAGAAACAAAGCATGGATGCCTTTCTCCAAGTGTGGTACTGTAGGCCAACTCCATCACATTTCCTCCAACTAGCTAAAATTTGCTTATTTATTCCTAATTTTGGTCTTCAGGCTCCCAGGTTTCGTTTGCTTTTTGCTGTTAACAACGAGGTGTTTTTTAAATAGAGTGCAGGATCAGGTACCAGATACGCCAGCATCCTCTTATGTAAGACAGAAGAGCAACTCACCAGGCAGGAAAGCTCTCCTTGTACAGCTGAGGGATTAGGCAATTGGTGCCAAGCATCACTTGTTGGACAGCGCGTGCTGTCCTCTTAGCTCCCCTGGTTCCACTTTCAGGACTTTGAGGGGGTCAGAAGTGTAACAAATACGGTTGGATAAATGATTCACTGAATTTACTGAGAGGAAATCTTGATGGGTGCACCTGACTATTATATCCACACTTAAAAAAATCCACTTTTATTTAAATCATTTACTATGCCCAGGTTAGTAAGATGCCTTTTTTAAGGCAAAATAACATTCCAATCTGGACAGAGTTTGGAGGGAAATAGTTAAAATATATTTTAATTACCTTTACTGAGAAACTGAGATAATGCAGATGAGTGCCCTGAAAGAATTTATAATGTCTTAAAACAAAGGGGATTTCAGGATTTGAGTCTGGAATGGAAAACGTCAGAAATCCTGATTGCTCTCTGTTTAGTCTTTAAAGAGTTTCCTAATTAGCTCTTTTGCAGAGCTAAATTGCAATGTCCTTCTCATGGACTAGAGTTGTCACTTAATATTTTCCAAATGAGATATTTGAAAGTCTTTCAGCTGGCATTTCTGCCGTTCTCTAACCTGCAAGTGGATTTTCTTCTTGCTACCAAGCAGTGCCAGACCGTTTGCTCTTCTATGGTCCTTTCAGTGACATGGGGTGGGAGTGCGAGGTTCCTGGGGTATCATATGACCACATATAGCACGGGGCACCCTGTAGGCTGTTGCTTATGTCTCTGCAGCACGAGAAGTACACGAGCCAGCTGCAGATGAATTTCAAGGGCACAGCAATGAAGAGGGCGGAGCAGTCCTTGGAGCACGGAGTCTACAGCGAGTCCCCGCAAGCCAAGCTGGAGAAAGGAGAGAGGAAAGCAGTTTCAGGTACTTGCTCAGGAACCAGTTAATCAGGATTCATGCCAGCCACATGCTGCTCAATCCCTGTGCCGGGTCAGAATGGCAATACAGTGTCATAGTTTACTTCTAGGAGCATTTACAGAAGTGCTGCCTTTCTAAAGCTCTGATTTTGGTATATTGGACTATCAGGTTTTAGAGACTCAGCCTCCAAAAAATTTGCTGGCATGACAGTTCAGGCTTGCTGGGTCACCATGTGTATGTAGGGGAACTTGTGGGCATAGCAGGTTTGGCTAGTTCTCTGGCACCTGTCTGGTCTATTTTTAATTTCTTAATCATGAGACGGTGTTTGAACAGCAGTGGTGACTCAGAGTGGAAGGTGCATGGCTGCTGTGGCATGGTCCTGGCAGGGAAAGACATGGTAACATGGGATTTGCTCAGGGAGAGAAAAAGGTACAAAAAGGATGGTCTTCAATTATTGCGTTTCCTCACATTGTCGCTGTGTGGGTTTGAAACTGATTGACATGCTAGGATACGTCTGCCTCAGGTTTGTTACTTCCTACTGTAAGTCTTTCCCATTTGAAAAATTCCCTCTGTTGTCCAGTTCTTTACCCATAGCTATGTTGTTTTAAAGACCAATCTCTGTATGTGTTACTCCAGCACACCTCCTGGTTGTGCTCCGATATCCTCTGGTGGCCCTCTACAGCTTCATGGTACACGAGAGGAGGTTTTAAAGCATCCTGGTGTTTGAGGACTGCCAGAAGCAGTTTTCTGGTGCCATGATGGCAGAGTGGCTGAAAAAAATTAGATTTAGCAGAGATACTGCCTGCCTGCAAAGTGGGCCTGCTAGAGAAGGAGAAAAGTGACTGCAGGGAAGGAAGTGAGTGAGTAGAGAGCAAATCAAGCTGTTGCAGAGCCGAGGGTGATCTAGAGATGGATACAGCAGCTTTCTAGAATTGTGTGCAGCTTCGAGTAAATCAGTTAAGGTTTTTTGATCTCTAACTGGAGTGGGCTGGCTGACCTTAATCTCCCATTTATTGTCTTTGTGAAAATCCCTCTGAGCCGCTGTAGTGTACTGAAGCAGTGTAATATTTCTCATTGCTACATTTGCCTCTCATTCTTATTGCCTCCAGCTGTGTGAGGGAGCAAACACATCTGTGCACCTGACTCCCCTTTCCTGTGCCAAAAAAAAACTTTCCTTGTGATGCTTGAGATGTGTTTGTGTTTCAGCCTCCCCTGTGCATGTGGCATTTGTGACTTTACCTCCCAAGCTGAAGGGATAGAGTTGGTGATAATTAACTGTGGCACTACGGAGGGTGAAAACAGGTGAACTTTCCTGGGAGGAAAACTCCCCAGCTGTGCTGCAGTGGGTGCTGGGTTCTTGAAAGCCTTGCTGAAAACCTGTCTGCAAGGCTCCAGTTGGACCAATTTGCTTCTGTTGCATGAACTTCCTTGGTTTCATTCTTGTCATATTCCAGAATGTGCAGTAGCTTTTTGCCTAATAGCACAAGTTGTTGATATTTGGGAATGTCTTCAAAGTCCGGGCATTGAGTCTTTCAGCATCATGACCCATTTTTCTGATGGCAGTTCAGAGACTTGCAGTGTATTTTTTTATCATGGGTAGAGGGCACAGGCCAGAATTGGAGGTAAAAAGAGCCATAAGTACTTACTGGGTGTCAGTGCCGAAGTAGGTGCCTTCAGTGGCAACAGCCAGATGTGAAAAACCTGTGAAATGCTGCCAACCCCACTGAAAATGGAGGAATTGAGGCTAATTGGTCGGAGGTATTTTGCTGAGCTGGACTATTTTGCTGAGCTATTTTGCTGAGCTGGACTCTTCCCTTGTGGAAGCAAGGGAAGAGTCTGAGCCTCTTCAGGAAGCGTCTCCATCATGTGAGCAGGAAGATTAGTGGGTTCCTATTTCATCTGCCACATGACTAATTCACCTTGTATTCAGCCATGCACATTCACGGCTTCTCTCTGTGGCTTGGAGAAGTGGCAGCAGTTTAAACTGCTCAGGTTTGTTACTTCTTATGGGGAAAGTAGTATCTTATGGGGAATGGGCTTGCTCAGTGGGAATAGGAAAAAAGAGGCTTTGGAGAGAGAGCTGTCTTGCTAATAAGCCTGTAGGTATTTGGAAATTTGCATTGACTAATTAAAGCAGGGGCTGGCGTGACAAAGGCGTCCAGACGGATCCCTTCCCAGAGCCCTCACTTGGAAAAGAGGCAGAGGGAATGCAGGCTTGGAGGGAAGGGTTTTAACAAAACAGTGTGAACAATTAGACCTGGTTAGAAATGGGAGGAGGTAAGGGCTGAGGATAAAAGGACCCAACAGAGTGAACTGGAAACAGCTAAGCCCTTCATTGTTTATGCTGCTGAACTTGCAGCTTTTTGGTGTGTGTTGCCTGTAAGCAGAAAAAACATCAGCCTTTGTGAAATGTTTTTCCAGGAGAGGAATTTAGTAAGATCTATAGGTAAGATGTTGAGATGAATAAGTAAAGTGCTCACGGTTTAGCTAGCTGATGCCAAAAATAGCCATCAGCTCTGGTGTTTAAAGTCTTAAGTGGTCAGAAGGCCAGGTACAGCCTTGCATTGAGCAGTTTTTAAGACCCTGTCACATTCCCCATCTGCTGCTACCTGGATTGGAGGGCTGAATGACTTAGGCTACTTTATAGCCTTCTAATCTCAGCACACAGTTAATCCTCATGCCATAAAATACACTTTTTTTTCCAGCCCTCTCAGGCTGATGGCACTAGATAATACTAAACCTGATGACTGCAAACCTGAGTTTCCAGGTGTGGAGGCTGCCCACAGCTTCCTGCTGAAATGGGGCATCATCAAACGCAAGGGGCATGACTTGAGTTTCTGCCCGGTTCTGTGGAACAGGCTCGTGCTGCTTAGTCTTGGTCTAGCGGTGAAGTTTCTTCTAAGCAGAAGGGCCGACTGGAAAGTCTCGTCACTGCCCGATGCTGAGGTCAGCGGGCAGTTTGGATGGAGGCAGCAGGACTCGTGCCTGGTTGTGGAGTGGTTTCCATGGTCCTCGGCTGCTTTCCCCATGAGATCATGGTAATAGTTGCTTAGACACACAGCCCTTCTCTGACCTCTAATTTAAGGCCCTGGTGGTGGTGTATCTGCTTCTAATCTGAGCTGGTTTGATGGTACCTTCAGCATGCTACAGGCTTGACCACTTAATTGGTACAAATAAATTTGTGATTATCAGTCATTTTTGAAGGCCTGCAGGATTTTTGTGTGTTTACAGCAGCCTAAAAACAAAAGAAAAAAAGAGAGAGGCCAGAGTTTAGGTTTGAAACACATGGAAAATAAACACTGCAGTGGAGAACCAAAAAATTGCTTTATGTTTATTCCTGCTAGGTTAGAATTTTCTGTTTGGGAGAGCAGAAAGGAAGCCAGAGACTTCAGGAATTATTTTTAAAATGTTAAAGCTAGATCATGTTTTTCTCCCCAAGGCCTCTTAGCATAAGAAGCCTACTCTGCATCTCCTGAAGATGGACATTTGGGTTATTAATAATGAATCAAAACCAGCTTGACTTAAAGCAAGCTGGGTTTCTCCTGCTTTTGTTAATGACTTGCTGCAGCAGGCTTCAAAGCTGTGTGTGCCTCTGTCAGCAGAGAAATGTGCCACTCTTGTCTGTGTCTCTCATGGGTGTTTGAAGCTTTGCGAGGAGCCGGGAGAAGCGCAGCCCTCGGTGCTGTCCCAGCCAGGCAGCCAGTGGGAGAGCCCTTCTTCAAAGGGAATCAAACCCCTCTGTGGCAGGAGCTGTGTGCTCATCAGGAAAGCTGTGCTGCTTGCTCGTAGAAAGCTGCAGTAAGGCAGCCTTTCTCCTTCTCCTTTCTCTGCCTGCACTGCATTTTCGGTCTCACTCTCATGTTGCTCCACGTGATTCACTTCCCATAAATAAACCTCCTTTGTATTCAAACATCTCATTTTCTCACATTGTGGTGTCTTCCCATGATCAATAGTCCTGTATTAATTTAACAGGCCGTGTTCTTGTCAGACTTGTTAAACAAATGGACCTCCCCTGTTCTGTGCTAAAACACCCTTCATTTTCTTTTCCTTGAATGACTGCCCCAAACATTGAAAGCCAGGAGCAGAACGTGTGCGTGTCAGTAGTTTTTCCTGTATTACACTGTCACCGCTAGCTCGGTATTTATCTGGCTGAATGCTTGTACTGACCTCAATTCAGTTCTCTGGAAGGATGGTTTTCAGGCTGTCTGCCTGAATTCATGAGCCAAGAAATATGTCTAAATGAATTGGCACCATCTGGCCAGCCTGGCATGGAGTCGAGAGAGGTGGTAACAAGCTGCCATCAGTTGGAGGAAGTCTCGTATCATTAAAATGAGTGAGTAGTTCGTTTTCACTGGTGTTCCCTGCCTCATTGCTGACTCGGGCAAGCCCTGAGTCTCTGTGGGTTTGCAGGAGCTCTTAGCATACACCGAAAAATACAACTGACAATCTGGGCTCAGAGCTGTGTGGCTGCTGGACACGGGCAGACCTGCTGCTCAGGGTGCTGCTGGTCCAGGCTGAGGTTGCTACCCAAAACGCAGCCCAGCTGGTGGAGAGCAAAGCCCCCAGGATCTGCTGGCACAGCTGCATATGTGACTGCTCCCTCGCCTGCTTCTGCCCCAGCCATCTGCTTTAGCTCCATTCTTGAGCTTTTTATTTCCTTTTTTNTTTTTTTTTTTTTTTTTTTTTTTTTTTTTAAACAGCATTGTCTTGTTAAGAGCTGGAAGGAGAGGCCACTGGGCCAGATGTGCTGACAAATAAGAAAGGGCTTTAATTTCTGTGTTGGGCAGGATGGCAAATTCATGTAGCTCTTCTGCAATTGTGGAAAACTCGTAGTACTTAAGGCCACTTTCAGGAATAGGTGAGAATTAAGCTATCTGTGTCACTTGATAAAGTTGTTGCACCGAATGCAAATTGATTTGAAGTCTCGGTGGAATTATTAATTGCTCTTAAAACACTGAAAGTGTCCATAAACAGCAAGAGACATTGACTCCTCAGCTTCCCGTCTGTGAGTTTTGTGTTCTTTGAAATTACACTGTAGTTCATCCTGGAGGCAGGGAGAGGGGGAGAATGAAAAACAGAACGAAAAATGACACCTTGCACTGGCTGTGACAGCATGTTGGGTGAAGCCTTGAAGCCCATGTCGTGCTGGAGGGCACAACAGGACGGCTGTTGTGGTGAGAGCTGGCGGGGGGCTGCTCTGAAGCGGCCTCCCACCCTGGTGGTCACTGCCTGGGTCAGTGCACTCTGCAAGACCTGTCTGCAGCGACTCCTCGGTTTGCCCTGGGTTTCTGGTCTTGTGATGGCAAAGTTCCCTTTCAGCCAGAAACTTTGACCGGGATTAAGTTGTTTCTCCAGCTGCCTTTATCCCTGTAGCTCCTGTTTCTTGTGTGAAGAACACAGTTCTCGGGACTGGGACTGACCTACAGGACGAATGCCCTCACTGTGCTCTCTCAGCCCACTTTGATTCTTTGCATTTTGTTTGCCGTGTTTATTCCATCCACAGCCTAAAATTAGTCACTAATATACTTGTCAGAGTTGCTCTGTTAATCTGAGACAAGCCTCCAGAACCTCACAGATCTATTCAGCTTTGAGCCCCTCACTGTGCCCCTAGGATCTTTAGCCGTAGATTAACTTGGACGTTGTTGGTAGTGGATTTGTCCATAACCCTGGAATTCTATTCTGCTTCTCCCAGCCCTGACTCACATTTGTCAGTGGACCCCAAAATTAGTATTGTGCTTTAGAGTGATGATCTATTGCAGCACCTACCCAAAAGGTGTCTCCTGGGACGTGGTAGATGATGGGGAGGTGATGAGTTTCTGCTAGGCTGAATGACAGGCTGAATGATGATCTCAGCCTAGCAGACGATATGTTTGGGTTCCTCTGCTCAGTGAAAAGCTTTTGAATACTTTTTTTCTTTTTTCTTCCCCTAACGTGGTTTACCCATGCACAGTTATGAAACGTATTGCTTGGCAATTCCAATTGACTCATGTTGAGAAATGCTTCCTCCTTTGAACTTTCAAAGGCCGCCTACATAATGGGAATATAGTTTATCTTCGGTGCACTCTAGGCAGAAGAGAGTAATGTTTTCAGCCTCTTTTGATCATCAGTGTGAAGGGAGGCAGCGTGTTTAATTTTGCAACATGAAGAAGATCTCTGAAAAGGACCAGTGGGTTGAATCTCAGAAGCAAAATTTTTGCCTTTGGAGTATGAACGTATGAGCATATATATTTCTGGAAGTATTATAGAGGAAAAAAAAAACATGAAATAGTGGTCACTGGGTTTGTGTAGTGTTAGAAACAGCAACATAAATTTGGTCTTCCCTTGTCTTGGACCTAATTCCCCTTCCTCTTCTAATTCCCCTTGTCATGCTAACAACTACTATCTCTCATGTTGTGATTAAACTGGGGACTACATAATTGCAGGCCTCTCTGAGGCTCCTTTAAACAAAGTAACGTGTGGTTTAAAAACGCAAACTAATGCTAATGATATGGGCATTGTATTGTGGTCTTGTGTTGGCCTGAGCCCCTCATCTCTGCTTCTGTTACTGCCACCTTAATGTGAAGGTATTTTGTTTACGTCACTTATGTTTTTGTAATAGTTTAAAAATAGCTACTATTGTCACAGGTAAGTTGAGGTGTATTCCTCCTACCTCTTATATAAGCAGCAGCAGCCCAAGGCATTCCTAAAATATAATCTTGTTTCATGGGAGATAAATGAGAACCAGTGGATCATTTCCTTTGGGTACTTGTTGTGGTGAAGCCCGATTTTCCTCCGAGTGCTATACAAACAGAGCAAATCTGTGATCCTTAGCATCCTTAAGGAAGCTACACCAGGAGAAAACCCTCTCTCTTACAGTGACTCCAGAACCTACTTGCTTTGACTGTAATCTTGAGAATAGGGGTTTGCCTCTTTTTATGTATAAGGAAATGGTTTTACCATTTTCCCTAAATTTTTAGCATTTCAAAAATTTCTTGTTGCAGGATGTGTATTTTGTAGGGGAAAATGTAAAGGGTTGCAGAAAACCTCTGATCAATACATGGTGGGACCAGGAAAGGCAGCACTCTCCCACCTTCTCTGAATGACTAGGCTGGAAGGGGAGGGAAGCCTCTTAGGAAGCACAGGTATGAGAGAAAGTGAATGGAGCTGGAATCAGCATCTTATTAGCAGATGTTATTAATTAATTAATTTATTTATTAAGTCTGAACATAATTATTGTTGCATTTGATTTGGGCTTGTTCTAACTGTGATGTAACAGATATGTCAGCTCATCTTGCCTTTTTTTTTTTCTGTTGGGACGTGCTTAACTTCAGTCAGTCTGGGAAATAGATGTTTTCTATATCCACACACTCGTTTATCCTCTTCTAGAGACCAACACTTATCGCACCCCTCTTTATGGCCAGCCCTCTTGGTGGGGGGAAGATGATGCAAATAACAAGGAGGACAGAAGACACGAGGAGCACTACTCAGGTACTGCAGATCATCTCTTAGGGAGGGGACAGAAATGCAGCATGCTTTTGATCTTTGCTATGCAAAGACATCCTACTTTAAGGATTTACTTGCTACCTTTTGGTAGCACCTATTTGCACAATGCTGTGCGTAGATTGCTGCCAGTGAAACAAAAAACATGGGGAATTGAAATGTTTCTGTTAAAACATGTGAAAGTTAAAAAACTGCAGCTGTGGACTACTTTAGTGTGTATGGAAAAGGCCTTGTTGAGCTTGTTGGAGGCCTTTTTATACAGCAGTTCTGTATCTGATCATATGTAGCCCATGTGATTAATCCATATAGTGCATACCTGTCTCCCAGGAGCTTCTTATCTAGGAGGCAAATTAGGAACAGATGCATTGACTAGATTTGACTGACCTGGAAGTTCGCTGTTTCTCAACC
Organism: Crypturellus undulatus; assembly: GCA_013389825.1. NCBI lineage: Eukaryota > Metazoa > Chordata > Aves > Tinamiformes > Tinamidae > Crypturellus > Crypturellus undulatus. Next base: position 351,636 of record VWPW01001166.1, on the reverse strand, counting down.
TTTCTATTCCCATTATTATGAATCTGTCTGCTTGAAAGGTGCTTTCTATGCAGTAAACTTGATGCTTTGGTTGAACAAACATTTTACACTGCACATGCACAGAAATTAATCACTGCTTCATGCAGTAAATCTGATGGGAGGGAGTTGTGAGGTTGTAGCTTTGTCAAGAAATCGAAGCAAGTTAAATCACCTGTCTGGCCAAGGGATTTGGGTACTGCTGCAAGGATGTGTTTATATCCTTGGTAATGTTACATTAATACTTAATACTACAAACATGATTAGCTTTGCGCACTCAGGTTTTTCCTGCGAAATGACACTGTAAAAGGCTGAGCAGCTGTGCAAGGGAAGTAATTTCAGTGAAATGAAACAGAGTATCTCTTGTCCACATCAGGCAGACAGAAGCCGTAAAATGCCACCATTCATTTCAGCAACTTGAGCTAATGTTGGTCTATGAATTTAATACTCTTTTTACCTCTGGCCCTTTTTCTGTAGAAAGATCAAAAGAGATAACGCAACATGAAGAGGAACTGAATGGTAACATTTCTGCTTATAGAGATTCTCAAGAACAGTCTGTGTTTGCGTTCCGGAGAGAGCCAAGTTACTTTGAGATCCCAACTAAAGAATTTCAGCAGCCATCAAAGTCTCCAGAAACACAGGTCCACGAAATACCAACAAAGGATGTTGATGCAGTAGTGACCCCAGTTGTGCAAAGTCATGCCTCTTTCACCATTGAATTTGATGATTGTACCCCCGGTAAAATAAAAATAAAAGATCATGTAACTAAATTTTCGCTCAGACAGAGAAGACCGTTCAGTAAGGAGCCCGCTCATACAGAAATGATGTCAGCAGAGAGCAAAGTGGCTGACTGGCTTGTCCAGAATGACCCCAGCTTAATGAGACGACAGTCTCCAGGAGACGATGTGTTCAGTACAAAGAGTGACCTGCCAATTCACGTGAGGACGCTTAAAGGTGAGTGAATGTCTTGTTGTGTGGACAGGGTTCTCTGGTTGTTGGCTGTGCCACAGCATCATAATAAAGGCAGAAGCCCCTTTTCTGCCAAGGAAAATTGCAGTCATTTATCTCTGTCCCAAATTTGCAAAATGAAGATTTTTGTTTTTAATGACTGTTAGTGGCTTTGAACCTGGTTAGCAGGCTTTTTGCCCAGCCCTGAAGCCATATGTGATACTGGCCAAGGGACTGTCTACTTCCTTCATGCCTTCATACTATCTTGGCAGTAACAGTGATTGGGAAAAAAGGGATTTTGATTTTTCTGTATATGAAATTACCTTCATGTGGTCAGGTAGATGGATAAGAGGGGTATAGCAGTGGATTTTCTTCTCTTGGCTTCCTGAAGGAATGATTTTGCTTTTTAGATGTAGTTTAAAAGATTCTAAGTGTGGTTAGCTGCTGATGTCTGTCATAACCAGAGCCTCTTGGGTTGAAAACAGAGGTTTTGAGATGGAGACTGGTAACAAAGGGGGCAATGTACATGGTCACCAGTGGAAAAGGTGGCTGTGCTTATGGAAAAAGGTTTCTTCTCTTAAACTGAAGCTTCTCTGAAATTCTGTTGCATTCAGTAACTCCAGATTTCACAGACCTGTTACTCTGAGGAATTTGTTAGAAATTTTCAAAGGTGTGAAGTGTAGTTTGGAGCTTTGTGCTTAGAGCAGCTGGTGGGAACAGTGATTCTTTCTTGAGCTTTTGCAAGCATTTTATAAGATCCACGTTTGCTTGGAAGCCTTTCTTGGAGCAAGCTCTGAACAGCTAGAAAAAGATCACTGCTTCCTGAATTCCCACTGCCTTTGTATATGGAGGTCCTGCAGTGCTTGAGAAGCTGTTGTTTCAAACTGGGCCATTGACTCATGAAGTCATATTGAAGGTTACCGACTCACCTGTGCTTGAGTGAAACACGTTTTTAAAAGAAAGCACTACTTTAGTTTCCCTCAGGAGTATTTGCTCAGTTGTTGTTGGAGAAATCCTCCTTTTAATGTGAAGAATTTTACCTATTATGCTTCCAATTTGCTGTTTTGTGTACAGTTTCTGAGAAGCCTCTATGGTCAAGAAGGTCTGGTATTTCCAGCCTTGGGGTTTGCATGACATAGAAATTGAACTCTTTTGTCATCACTGAGCTGTCCTGCCTGGTTATTTAAGGTCTTCTTTTCAGTAGATGTTAGGTTTTGTTTTCATTTTATCATTGAGATTTTAGACTTTTGTTGACTTGCTGAAGAGTCTTTTCTATAGGGAGTAAAATGTGATTCAGTTTTCTCGAAAAGCAGAGTGCAGAACTACTGGAGAGCTTGACTGCTGCTGCTCATCCCACTGCTCATCCTAGAGAGAGCACTAGACGGCATTTGTTGTTTACTGTCCATGAGACTTTGAAAGAAATTGAGATATTTTATTTGCATAGTTTGCATATTTGCGTAAAATCAACTGTTTGGGCATTTGAGTAAGAATTGCAGTGTTGGTGGCCCAAGGTGTTTATCCACCTTTTCTTTGGCAGAGGAGCACATGTCATTTATCTGCGACAGTCTGGATAGCAGTGTAACATGTTCTTCCTGTGGGGCAAATTTTGAAGATGTCTTGGAGGCCCAAGTTGGCTGCCAACCAACTTTGAGTCTTCAGGAACACAGAGACATCCACTGTGTCGATTCTTTAGTAACATTTGTTTGTTTGAAACAACATGGTGACTGTAAAGGCTGGTATCCAGACTAGAGAGTTGTGCCCTAATTCTTTGGGAAGGACATGGTGGTCTGCAGGGACATTTGTAGGTGCAGTGGGTCCTTTTCCTGGCATCTTCACCATTTAACATCCAGGAGAGCTCTCAGCCATGATCCTTTAATCTAAGAACTTTCCCTTGCAAGGATGGGACCTTTAGGGCACAATGCAAAGGCTGCTGGCTGTCTTCAGGAAGGTGTTAGGAAACTCTTCAGAGACCTGACTCCTGGGTTTGAATGGTTCTTGTATTAAATTCTCATCGTTCACAGCTATCTCGAGGTAATAAATGGTCTTCACCCCTGTGTCTGGAGAACTTGCAAAGTAGGTTTGAGCAGTTCCCCTTTCAAACACGTGGTGTTTTAGCCAGTATATATTGCTGCATGTTACAGTCTAGAGCGCAGAGACCTCTTTCCCCGTTCTCCCAATGACAGGTTCCCAGTCGTTGGCTGAGTCGTGTTGTGTGCCTTCACACCTGTTTCCTTCTCCAAAAAAAGGTTTGTTTTTCTGTTTGTTTTACTTTAACTGGCTCTCTTTCTGAAAGACCTGGGCTAAGATCTTAAGGGGCAGAGCATCACTGATGCAAAGCAAAGGTTATGAAGATGGTTGTCTCTAATATAAGTGAAAACTAACTCAACCTTATTTTTAGTTAACTCTGAGTAATTATTTAAACTTTTGCTCAGCTGGTGGCAGGATGGTGAGACTCTTGGGGTATAATGGTGTAACTTAAATCCTCAGAAAAAAATAAAGAATCCTGCAACTTTTCTGTTAGCTGTTGTTTTATATCCTCTTGTAGAAGGAGATAAAACAGGTACATTGATCATTTGTCTTTTTCATCATGGGGATTTCGTTCCATGGGATGTAACACAGGTTTTTTTACCCCAGTTCTGCAAGGGAACTTTTTACTCTGAAATGAAAAGAACATAACAAGGTGCTCCTAGATTGGAGTAATTGGGCAGAACACCAAAATAATGTCTTTATTTTTATTTAAATGACAAGAAAGAAACAAGACATCAGATGTCTAAAATAATCAGTGTTAAAAAAATCAAAACCCCATAAGGTTAAAATGATTTCTGAAGTTGTTTTTAATAAGTTGGTAGCCAGTCAGTTGTGGAAGGTGAGGTAATGGCATGCCTTTCCTCTTTTCACCTGATCTGACACCATCCTTATAGCACAGTAGAAATATCTTTTAACTAAAATAAATTTTAGCTGCGAGTTTGTGACAGGGCCACAGCAACTGAGAACCTGAAAATCAGATCTGTGTAACATTTCCAGGCAATAGGCACGAGGACGGGACGCAGAGCGACTCCGAAGACCCTGTGGCGCCCAAGGCAGAGAAGGAGACCACGACGGGCAGCGAACGCGCCGCAGAGCAAGCGCGGCTGCAGCGCCAGATGAGACGCGATCCCCACGAGATGCTCCACAACAAGCAGGCCTTCGTCATCGAGTTCTTTGAGGACACGCCACGGAAGAAGCGGTCGCAGTCCTTCACGCACAGCGCTCACTCCTCCCAGAGTGACACCGACCCGGGACTGAAGGCCAAGGTTGAGAAGCGCAAGAGTGCGTTGCCTGCGGAGAAACCGGGAAATGCAGCACCCTCATCCCACCTTGGGGCTCAAGCGGGCAAACCGGCTAACAGCTCCTCTGGGACCCAAAGAACTGGTTCCTTCAAGAGGGAGAAGACTGAGGATAGGATCAACTCTTCCTCCTCCTCCACATCCAAATCATCAACCAAAACTTATGGCAGCGTTGGGAGGAAGTCTAAAATGGCACAGGATTTTATGGCTGAGTATTTGCGGGAGACTGCTCAGTCTGGGAAGCCAAGTGCTGAGAAACCAGTGCCTCTGCCAATGCCTGTAGCTCCCCGGGTGGTTATATCATCAGAACCAGAATCTGCCACTGCTCCACCTCCCGAGGTCAAGTCAGCCCAGGCCAGGAGGAATGATGAAGAAGACAGCGTGAGCGAGACGGGCACGTACACCATCGAGACAGAGTCGCAGGATAAAGAGGTGGAGGAAGCACGAAAAATGATAGATCAGGTAAATGCCACTTTTCTGAGCTGACCAACAAGTTAAGGACTGAAGGCTTGGGTTTCTGCAGCTTGTGCTGAAGGGCACAGCTTCACTAGCGGTTGCCATCAAGGCCTACACCCTTTTGAGTTGGGTGCAGAGGGGTTATATATTTAGGAATGGGAATGTGTCCCTGTTACATATGTTAAGGATGGGTGTGAAGGTATAAACAAACAAAAAAGAACCATAAGCAAACAAAAACCCCACCAAGTGCAAGCAGACAAGGTAACCCCACAGCAAAAAAAAACAGGCTGCTTTGCTGCCAGAATAGGATTTGTGTGCAAAAGCTCAAGGCTTGCTATATGTTAGAGGGAAAGGCAACAAGAAGCTCAGGATAAAGATTGGACTGATCCTGTCGAGAGCTGTGAAAGAGAGCAGCTCTCTGTAGGACTGCTCACAGCAGTGAGCTGACGCTCCAAAACAGGAGTTGCATTCTATGCTAGGCCCAAGGAAATGCAGGCCAAGGGCTGGTTTTCTTTATCGTTCACAAGCCGGTAGAGGTAGGTGGTTCTGTGTTTGGCTTTGCTTTGTTAGAAAGGTAGGACTAGCTGGCAGGGCAAGTGGCAGCTAGTCGAGATAGCAAAGGGAGTGGTCTGGGGCAGAGGCAACCCTAGAGGGATCTGTACTCGTTTGTATTTTGTAAAGTGAACAATAACCTAAAAAATAGATGTGGGAGAGGCTTAAAAATACCCACTCGACTAAACAACTCCCAGGCAAACCGAATTTGGATGACTTTCAGGTTTAACTTTCATCTGTTTATTATGAAAAGAGAACTGGCAAGTTGCTATGAAGTGTTAGTGGAGTGTAGGAAGGAGGGTGAGCTTTAAAGGAAGCCTTAATTGAATACGGCTTTAGAGCTGTGTGGGCGGGGCGCACAGATCAGGCTTCTTTCATTTATTTATTACACTTGTTCTTGGCATCTTATTCGAGACATGATCGAAAGCTTGCAGGGCAGGGTCATCTTTGTGTTTAAGCAAAAGCTAGACCCTAATCCTGAAGTGAGGCAGTTGATTGCTCTGATGGGAGAATATGAGAAGATAGCACAAAAACACTATTATTTCTGAGGAGTGGAGATAATCTTGATAGGCAAGCAGACCTAGTTCAGCCCCTGATTCTGCTGTAGACTTGGTGACATGTAGACCTACTACATGGGAAATAACTTATAACTGGACCTCAGTTTCTCTGTCTGGGAAGTAAAACAATAATTTCAGCTTTGCTGGCATTTTGCAGTGTCTCTGCTGTCTGCCTGCCACACAAGCACATCTCATCACGTAGCAAAAGTGAGATTGGCCTCTGGAGCGGCCACCTCTGCCTGAATCTAAGTACCTTCTGTGGTAGCACCTTCTCTGAACTCTTTTTAGTCAAGGAAGCCAAATGAGCCCTCCTGAGGCATGGGTTGTGTTCATCTCTGTAATAGAACCTGTTTATCTCCAGAGGGAATCTAGCCAGATAGCTCAAACACTCAGCTGCTTCAGAGGTGAATCCTTTCCCAGGTCTTTACATGGCAAAACAGTGTTCCCTTTGTCAGCCCACTGACAAAGATTTTTTTTTTTTTTAATTTAATTCTCCATGAATTAACTAATTAGCTGGCAGAGCACTTTAATGACAATCATCCTCAATTTCTCAAGGCTTCCATCTATGAAAGTTACTGCTATTAAAGCAGCTCACTAAAATGACGAGCGAGAAAAGGTGGGTGTGAGTGAAGTTCTATGTATGTTCCTGCTGCTAAGAAGTAGCAGAGAATAATGATTTATTTCCTTTTTATGGGAGGATTAGCATGTGTCTCTTGCTGTTTGAGATCAGACTTTGCATGTGACATTAATGCTTTGTGAATTTGGATTTTGAGCTAATACTTCGGGGTTTTGGGGGTTTTTTTTTGTTTTTTTTTTTCTTTTTTTTAATCTTTCCTGTGCAATGACCCTTTCAGGTTTTTGGTGTTCTCGAGTCACCTGAGTTTTCCAGAATATCTTCAGCCTTTAGACCAGTAATAAAAGGTGAAAAAGATGACTCTGGTTCTCATCAGCATCTAATCAGTGAAAATGGCACTAGTCAGAAGTCGCCCTTGCTTCAGGCATTTGCCTCGAAAACTATGAGTGGGTCTCAGGCTGAAACGCAGGTATGAGCAGTCCTGGTGGATTTGATGGAGTGGTGGAAGTGTAGGTGGGTTTTCTGTCTGGAGGGAATGTGGTGCATGAACTGATTTCCATTTTGAGGAGACTGAGTGATGATTGTATGAGAAGAGAGATTAGATGGTGAAATTTTGATGTACTTCAAAAACTGACTTTATAAAGCTGCCTCCCTCAATTTGTTGTAGATGTCGGCGGCATCTCAAGGGAGTCAGAAGTGGGTGTCTAGGTGGGCGAGCCTTGCAGACAGTTACTCTGACTCTGGATCTGTTTCTGGGCAGGGTGACGGTGGTACAGGTAAGTCTCATCCAAATGTTACCTTTTGAAGGCTAATGAATCTAAACTGAGCTGTTATGGAAAGAGGGATGTGTCTGTCTGTAGCTTGTTTTCTATTTTGGCTAATGTATTTGGGGGTGGGAAGGACAGAGTAAATTCCTAGTGGAGGAGTATGAAAGATGAATCCTAAACAAAGATCGAGAGAGCCTCTGGTTTGCATTTCAGACTCATCCAAGAAGTTCTTCAGTGCTGCAGTTGACATGACTAAAGGGCCAGTGGGAAGCAGAAAGATTGTAAGGGCCTTGGGAATTGATTTCTCCTGTGTGATTCTTTAGACTGTTTTATGTTGCCAGGAAAAAAAAAAAGAATACCTTTTGCAAGTTGTCTTGGAAAAAGTTGCTGACTGGCACTTGGTAGTGGGGTGTTTGTGTGCTTCTCTCGTGTCTGGCTGTGCTGAGGATTTTAGGCAGTTTTGGGGTCTGCTAGTAGGTTTGAAGTGCAGAAATCGGCATAGAAACCTGGGTGTGAAGGAGAGTGAGGAAGTGAGCGGAGGTCAGGGCCACATCACAGCTAGGAAAGCAGTTTCCAAACTCTCCAAGTCCTGTAGAAACATAAGAAGAGGTGAATAGTACTTTGGCTTTTGTAAACCTTTTCACCCTTTTTTTTTTTTTTTTTGCTGTTGAAAATATGTCATTACCAACAGCAGCTATAAACCCAGCAAATAAATCAACTCAGTAAAAGATAAGAAAAATCTTTGTTTCAGACATTATTTCTACAGTTTTTACTTTGTGCAAGAATCTGACTTTCCAGAGTATTTAAAATGTTATCTTAGTCAAGTAACTAATTGTCCTGGTAATTATATGTGACAGCAGATACGAAGTCCTGAACAGTGACATGGAAGATAAAAACACTCCTTTTGTGGAGAGTGTCCTTACGACAAGTCTGCCCATGATGGGGCAGTGAGCTTTAATTCAAAATTTCTTCGTTGTTGGGTGTTTCTCCTGAGACTCTGCTGTGGGATACGATCATACAAGAACTTACTCTGTAAAAAAAGCCATCCATTTAGAGAAATGGGCTACAGGGTGTAGAGTATTGCATCTCTATAGTGGTTTAGCTGATTGGCCTTTATCTTCTTCTTGTGGTCTGATTTATGGTAAATTGATGCTGGCAGACTGATAGCATGGTTTGTAAATGTATGTAATTGTATTGGAGGGTAGATCATGTGAGACTGTCAAGGCAGGGTTTCAGATGGAAGATGCTGAGGACAATGATCCTGCAAAGGGATTAAATACCATTATCTTAAGCACATGTGCTGATAAACCTGCAGAGACTTAGCAAAAGCTTGATCCTGTTGGTGTTCATACTAAACACAAGCTTAACTTTAAGCATGTGCTGTATAAATGCTTTCATGGACTCACACTTTGCAAGATCAAGTCTTTATTGAATAAGTAATATATTGTTGTACAAAACTTGATGAATGTCTGTTTAACTCTCTTCAGAAAGCGGTGTAGCCCCAAAACCTGGGGAACCAGAGAACACTGTGCCCTCGAGAACAAGGCGCCTTCTTCCCCAGCTCCCACCAAGCGATAAATCGGACAGCCCCACGCCGACGGTCCTGGTTTGTCAGGAGTCCTATACTGAGGTTACAAAGAGAAGCATTGTAAAGGATCACTGCGTGGAAGCCTATGGCGATCCCAACGGCCGTCTCTTCATTCAAGAAGACTTGGATCCAGATAGTCTCAGTGATGCCAGCAGATCTGATGATGGCTTCAGTACAGAAAAAGGCAGGAAATATAAAGAGAACAATAAAATGCTAGAGCAGATGGGGGAAGATACAAAAATTGAGAGCCGGCAGCCAGGAGCCCCTCGGGTTTCAAATATGAGAGCTGTGAGTGAGCCAGTTGCTGCTTCCTTCTACATTGGCGATGACAGCAACGATGTGGGGATCCCTTCCAAACTCTCTTTGAGCATGTCCTGTGCTCGAGCAGACAAGGAAGGCAAGGAGCAGGAGTTTTCTTTCAAGGCTGCTGTTGCACCTGTTTCTGGAAAGCCACCAGTCAAAGATGTTAATGCTTACATTAATGCAGCAGGAAAAATGGTTATTTCCCTTCATCAGAATCTTCCTCAAGACCAGGAAAACATGGCAGGAAAGGAAACATCATCTTTTGTTAGACAGGAAAGTTTTACCAAAGATAAATCAAGCAATGCTGTTCCTCAAAATAAGCTTCCACATATTTCAAGTCACCCTCTGCTTAAGGATTTAGAGGCTGTTCGGTCAACCCGTATGGACTTTGGTCAGGACACTCATCTTCTCCTCAAGGACACTGAAACTGCCTTGGCGGCTCTGGAAGCCAAGTTACTTGGTCAAAGCCAGCAGCTGGAGTCCTCGGATACTGCTGGTCAGCTGGAGGACTCCTTGTCTGGGGACTCTGATGTGGACACAGCCAGCACGGTCAGCCTGGTGAGCGGCAAAAACGTCCCCACAAGTGCCCCAAAACGCAAAACGGTCGCCAGTTTGCAGAAGGAGAAATCTTCCTCCACGCCATCCATTCAGGACCAGTGTGGGCAGCCCAGTGCCCGGGACAGGTTGACGGAAAAGCGGAAAACGCAGGTGCCGGAGGCAGCAAACCGAGTAGAGGCAACCAAACGCTTCCAAATGAAGCGCAGTGCCGGGGCTCGAGGGTCCCTCGATTTTACAGACGATGAGAGAAGCTCGAGCCTGCCCTACCTGCCGGTCCCCGAGGCAGTGGCCTCTGACCACGAGCACTCAGTAACCAGACCGGTTCCCAGAAGGAAACCTTTCACTCAGGCTACTAAAGAGGACCAGAGTAAAACAACATCGAACGTGCAGAAGATCCAGCAAGTCCTCACCCGCTCCAACAGCTTGTCCACCCCACGGCCCACGAGGGCCTCCAAGCTCCGTCGCGCCCGGCTGGGGGACACTTCAGACAACGAATGTGTTGACCCGGAGAAAACAACCTCCAACGCCGAAGCAGCCGCAGGGTCCAAGCAATCCACAGAGACGAAAAAGCTCTCCCGGCTCGACATCCTTGCCATGCCAAGGAAACGGGCTGGTTCGTTTACGGTGCCGAGTGACTCTGAGACGGCGCAGCCGAGGACGGGGTTTTCGGGGCGCAGCGTGGAAACCTACCGGAAAACGGGGGTTTCCGAGGTCAGAGCTGCAGCAAGGAAAACAGCAGCGGCCGCTGCGGCAAAGCAGCCGTTCAGCAGAACCCGTTCCAGCAGCGTCAAGTATTCTTCCTCTTCCAGTAAGTGGCTGTGCTTTATGTTCCCTCCATCTTGCCCTGTTTCTAATTTACAGGCTGCGCAGGATTGCCGAGGCTTGATGTCCCAGTAATACAAGTGCTGCACTGGCAAGTATGAAACAGAAACGGGACAAGGAGATGGTGGGGTGGAAGGGAAAGAAGAATCTGTGTTAATACAAGAGGGTTGCAGAAAGTCACGGGGGATATTTCATGCGTAGTGGTGTTTGGAGACAACAGAACACCAGTGAGGTGTTACTGAGCTGTCTGCAAGGATAGTGCAAATATCTGTTTTTCTCAGCTTTTTTGATGCCTTTGTTTTTTGGGGGCAAGCAACTACCTTTTGGCTTGAAAATATTAACTGTTTTTGTTATAAAAGTAGAATTTGTTCTTTTCCAGTGCTACAGTTCTGTTCTGCTTTTCTCTTGACTTTTAAGACTCAGTTTACATCAAGAAAACTTGCATTGGGGTGTTGATGATAGCTGATGTCCAAGATGGCAAGTTTAAAATACAAATAAATCAGTCTCTTTAAGAGATGGGGACAACTTGACAGCTCTCGTAAGTTGTTGGAAATCACACACTGCCTAGGACACGGTTAATACCTGTGTACTAGTCTACTCTGGCTCCTTGACCTACCAGGCAAATTGTATCTCTTTGGGTTTTTAGGAAAGGCAGGAGGAGGTTAAGGGGATGGGAAGAACTTCTTTGGCAGATTTTCCAAGGCCTGTTGGGATAGACACGATTTTTGTCTGATTGGTGATTTTTATAAGGGGTCCTAGAGTACTAAAAGTGTCCTTTTCATATGCTTTTATACTTGAAATAATTACTTGAAATAATAAATTTTAAAAATGAAAAATAATTTTCCTACTTGAAATGATTATCCTTCTCACGCAATTCATTTTTATTGCATGCTAAAAATGTTACTTGCTGCTTGTCTTAATTTGAATTGTTTTAGCTCATCCAACTTCTCTTTTATTTTTTTCTTACATATTTGTATATGCATGTAAATCACAATGTGAATAAGCTAAAAAGAACATGTATAGTCTCTCTTCTTGCCTTCTCTGAGATCATGCTACTATTACTTTTTCTTATTAAACAATAGAAAATCCAAAGCAAAAATGTGGTCAGAAATTTCCAGACAGGAGGTACAGTTCCCACCTCCCTGTTATTGGAACAGAGACTTTAAATAATTTGAGGAAAATAATAAAAGTTGGCCAGTTCTTGTTTTAAATGAATTGGTTTTTGATTTCCAGAGCTTTGTAGCAAGGTACTAACACCTTCTATGTGCGTAGTTGCTGCAGCAGATGCTAATCCTTTCTTTGAATTAGTTTCTCTTAAAATACTAACCTCCTAATTCCTTGATCGGATTCTGGACCCTGCACAAGCTGTAAATGGACTAGTGTATTTAGTGCTTCGTAGTCTTCTAGCTAGTGTGTGGTGTGTGTTCCTCTACATTGCAGATACTGTCAATGGACTGCTAGAACCCCCTTCCTATGTCAAAAGTGGAACTTGGATAAACTTAACTAAGGCACTGTGCTATTAAGACATTTTTGAGCATGATGCAATAACCAGTGAAAATATTGATCTTCGGACCTTGTGTCTAAGGAGGCAGATGTGGCCAAATTTATTCAAGGATGTCTTAAAAAAAATTAGCTAACTACATAGTTTCCAGCCATCACAGTAGGAGAAAGTTAATCTAGATAACGGAGGAATGAAATGGAGTATCTGGCCAGGAGACAAGAAATACCAGTGTATTGTCAGATGATCTGAAGTAACTTTATGTGAACCATGCTTAAGATGTCAAAATAATCCAAGTTACCAATTTTGAAAGCTAAGGGCCTGTCTCTTCCCTACTCCTAAATGTACACGATTTGTTTACCCAGTGCAATTTGAATGACTTTATTGTGATTTCCCTTGGCATACAGGAGTGGGAAATCAGGCTCTTAAATTAAAATTCCTGTTCAGTGACAGGATGATCTCTTAATTCTAAACCCTAGTATTATATAATATATATTATTAATATATAACATATATTATATATATATTATACTTTATTATATAGTGTTATATGTATGTGTATCTCTATATGTGTGTGTATGTATGTACGTATATACATATATATATACACACATCCATACATATACATACAAAGTATGTGTTGTGTGTATTTTGCAGCTGGAATATGAGCCATTTTTTTTCTTCTGCATGTGTATTTTTTTAATCCTGAGCCAAGATCTTTTAAATAGCTATAGCAGAGCTAATAACAATGTCTAGGAATAGTATCTTCTCTACATGGTAATTATCTATAGCTTCTATCCATCTTTTATGCCAAATTCAGTGTTTTTGTGTGATTTATGATGCTGGCTTAATTCACTTGCAGGGGCTTAGCATTGTGATAATCTTAGTAACACAGTGAAGTATCATAATTTTAAATAACTTGGCTGCTTCTGTGTTTGGTAGAATTTCATTGTGCAGGAAAGGATGGAAGGGAATGAAGCAATATCCGCAGTGAGATAGCAAACTCTGGGAGCCCAGTTTTCAAATACAGCATTTGCTGTTAGGATATCTCAGTACTTCCCATACAGTGAGGACCTACTGGGATACATGGGTAGCCTCCGTTTGCTTTCCTGTGGAATATCATTAAAGATGACTTGTGAGGCAGGAGGAGAACATGAGCGTGAGGACTCCTGCAAGTAAAGCCAAGCACCACAGTCTCTGCTTCACTCAGAAAAATATTCCTTTTGCTTGTACTTGCAGCTAACTGGTTAAGGGGTCTGCAGGCTTGAAAATTGGGCTCTCTTTAGAAAAGGACTTCTGTGGGTGCTGTGAGGAGTCTGAAATGTGTTCTTCTTATATGCAGAGCTTCTGTGCATGGAAAGATAAATGTGACAATTTAATATATTAGATAAAAAATATTCTGCTTTTCCATTGCAATTTCTCATTTCAAATTTGTATAGTGGATGACAGCAAAAGTTTGAGATAAACTGACAAATGTGTTGCTTAAAATCTGCACAGAAACTCTCCTTTCTTTGTATTCTTGGGCTAGTGTTGTGTTACCTTTTTGCCCTTTTGTAGTTATTCTTTGCCACTTTCCTTGGTCTGAAACCAATTCATTTTTTATAAGCATCAAGGCGGCGACCACAGGGTTCAGATTACACTTCTACTTCGGAGGAAGAATATGGCTCAAATCACAGCTCCCCTAAACACAAACGCTCCCATACTTCAACAGCCACACAAACACCGAGGATACGTGGTCCTGGCTTGAGCAAGCAGAAACACAACAGCAGAGAAACAGATGATGATGAAGACTTTGATGATCATCCGGATCCTTACAACTTCATTGCACAAACTGCAGAGATAGCAGAAATAGCCAGGTGAGGTGGGGCTTGGTGCATCAACCCATGCACTGAAAATGGATTGTTTTCACAGTGTTCAAATCAAACCCAGATGTGGATGTGGAAAGAAAGGTATTCTCTCTTATTTCTGTGTTTTTGCCCACCCGCTCTGAACATCAATATCTTCAGGCTTGAAGGGGTTTCATGAAAATTTATAGCCCATACCTGGCAGTGCTGGTGGTACCATCTCTCTAGAATATGCTAAGTGCAAGGAAACTGGGTTGTGTCTTTGTTTCTCCAGTTGGACTCGTGAACAGATACCCTCTTCCACCCCTGCTAAGTCTATTAAAAGATGTTACTGTCCATATCTGCTTGTCATCACATTCAACGGGAAGTTACTGTGCATGGAGTTGTCCTTAACACCCTTCAGATAAAATCAACTGAATTAGATGAATATATCAGCTGTTGAAGCTGCTTTTCCAGGATCCAGTGAGAAAGCAGTAAACCAGAGCTTCAGGGCAAGGACCTCTTTGATTGGTACAGTTGAATCCACACATGAAAAATCTGTCTGAACCCTGTGTGTTAACAAGCCATCGCTTTGCTTGAGGTCTGTGAGTACAGGACCTATTGTGTATTTGCGGTTGCTTGGAGGACTTGAGCAGCAAAGAAGAAGAATTCTTCTTTTTAAAAGGGTGGCATTTGAGGTCTGACAGCTCTAATATGCCAGCTGTGTAACGTCAGCTTTCCAGAAAGCCAGGTCTTCTATCGTGCTTGCCATGCATAGTATTTTCCAGTTTAAGAAGCTGACTTCTGGTTGCTGCTGGTCAGTTTCTGCACAGTGCAAGTATCACTTGCTACGCTAATCACAAAAGGGCTTCTCTTTCCCAAGCATTGCTTGTAAGCTGCTAGAAAATACAGTAGCCTTCAAACAAAGCTGCGTTACCTGTGCTGCGTGAAGCATGCATGGCGGGGAGCACGGGTGTCCCTTCGCGTTCCTGGTGTCCCTGGCAGCGGAGAGCGCGCCAGGTCGCAGGAGCTATAAATAAGCGATTGCATCAGATCGTCTGGCACGTTGCAGAACCCGGGCAAGCAGTCTGCTCCGTGATTGCAGCTCTGATTCGCCTTGCTGCTCCCGAATTAACTGGGAGTGGTTTAAAGCAGTCTGGGGCTAAAAACGAAAATGCCACTTGTTTACAGGCAGCAAATGGCTTAAGGATGCGTTTGGTGTGCTCCGTGGCAGCTACAGCTGAAAGCAGCACAGACAGGGGCACCTTAGGCAGGCAAAATACTTAATTAGTTCAGTAACCCGTTCCCTTTCTGAGAATACAGTTTGATGAACTCACAGTTTTACTACATTACTCTTTTTCTTTGTGTGTGTGTGTTTTTCCCTCCAATTAAAGAAAAAGGTGTCTATAGCTGAAGCTAGTCATCTGGAATATTATTTTTTCTTTTCCAAGAACATTTCTTTAAAATTACCACAGCAGTTATTCTGAGATTTGTTTTGGAGTTTTTTATTACTAGCACAGCTTAAAAAGGTTTTCAAAATCTACAACAAAGTAGGACAAAATATTTTAGTAAACGTGAAGTTTCAAGACCCAGTTTCTGAAACTAGGTCTTCACTAGTATAAATACTAGAGTGTTTATAGTTTTATCAATTAATAAAAAAAAAAGTTTTGATATTTTTAGGTGAGCCCTAGCATTTTGGTTGTGTACTGTACTTAATTTCTTTAAAACCTAAGGACTTAATGTTGCTTAATGTGCTTCTCACAGTGCAGAAATGCCTATGGTTTTGTGAATGTGATTTTTCTATGTAGACCCTTTTTAATGGAGAGAGAAAAAAAAAAAAAAGGTCCCCAAAAGACAATGTGGCCACGTTCTATTTAATACAGGAGGAAAAAAAATGGGTGGGGAAAAAATCAAGAAAAGTTTCCTTATGGGCTGTCTCCAGTATTTCCTGGTAGTGTAGAGAATTTGCTCTTTTTCAAATCATTACTTTGAATCTTCTCCATTTTTAATACATAAATATAAGGGTCATTGTAGGATGTGTCCTTATGGCTCTCCTGCATACTCTGTGCTTCAGATTAAGCCAGACCTTGGTGAAGGATGTGGCCATCCTTGCTCGAGAGATTCACGACGTTGCTGGAGACGGGGACTCGCAGAGTTCATCGGGGACGGGACCAAGCACCTCCCTCAGCTCGGTGCCCAACACTCCTGCTTCCACCATCTCCGCGAGGGAAGAGGTAAGATCTCATGGCAGAAACCTCAGCCTCTGAATGCCAGCAAGCGCGTGGGGCTGGGCTGCAGGGGCAGAGCAAGGGAGAGCATCCCTAGTTGCTGCAGGTTAAGCAAACACCTTCCCCTGCCTCCCCAAAGACCCCAAACACTCACAGCAGGAAGGTGGACTGCAGGCTACTTTGGGTGCTGTTCATTTTGCTTCCCCTGTGTCCTAAGCAGCCTTGCAAGAGGTGAGAGCAGCCTTTTCCTTAGCATGGCTGTATGGGTGTCAGGGCAGGCCTGGCTTGTTTGCTGCATCCTTGCTACATCTCCAAGAAGCAGTGGGGCCAAAATAGAGTCAGAGTGCTGGATTTGTTCCCTCAGAGCTTGGTGGCCTCTAATCAGACCTTGATTCCTGAAGTCTGTATGTAAGGAAAGGTATGGAGTGGCATGCTCTGGTTCTAGCACATCAAGGGCTTTTGGGAGAGCCTGCTCACTGACTAAGTCAAGATGCTGACTGGGTGTTTTGGACTTGTATTTTAAGCTTGTGCTCTGTCCTTCATTGCGCAGGTGTTTCTTGAATCATTTCCCTCCATCTGCGTGTTGATGGGCCAGGGCAGGACTCCTTACTCTCCAGCCAACAAAGTTGGGCAAGGATGATGGGAATTAGCTATATTTCCTTGAGTGCAAATGTCAATTGTCATCATGGCTGTAGATGTTCTGTCCTTCAGCCTTTCAGATGAGCCATGGCTTCCTCCCAGACTGTGTAATGCAGTTTAGCGACGTTGGAGAGGGAAGATGATTTCTTAATTTGGCTTATCCAGCACAGCAGCCCAGGGACCAGCAGACTTTAGCAGCTCAAACTAAGCTGCAAGGTCACCTGTGGGCTCCAGCTGCTAATGCCAAGCTGCTTGTACTCTTTTATTTACTGTTCAGATTTGCCTCCTGGCCCTCTGTTCTCTGTGATGGAGAACTGTCCTGTCCTAAACAAGATTGAATCAAGAGTGTTTGGAGGCCCTGTGGCTTTAATGTGCACTTGATTGAAGATGCAGAGCAGAAGTTCAGGCATATTTCCAGAGGCGCAGGTGCTTGTGGCTGTGCATGTGTTAAACCATGGTCAGCTGTGGCCTTTTCAGGGAGGGTTTTTACCCTGGGGCAGTCTGGTTTTGTTTCAGGCTGAGGTACACAAGTGTTTCACAACAGCTCCAGGCTCCAAGATAGAGTTTTGTTGTTTTATTCCCACACCTGCAAAGCTGCCTTTTTTTGTTATTCATCTTGAGCAGTTATGGTAACAAATCTATGCTGCTTTGGTTGCAAATGAAGCTCTGTCAGTTTTGGTAATGACCAAGCTCAGCATCAACTTCCTGCTAGCAGAGCAGGGCACATACTATTTTTCTGGAGTGCAACCACAAGTCAAGCTATGAAGAGGGGTGTTCCCTGCTGTTAGATGTTTCTGCTTTAGGCAATGCAGGGGAAAGATAGTTTAAAAAACATGTGTCTGAGAGTATTTTCACTTTATGGAAAATGATGGATTCAAAGAGCATGGTAGTGGAATTGAGTGGGTTACCAGGATTGTCGGGCTGCGTTTTCCTCTGTGCACAGCTCTAGACAGTGCCCAGTGCAGCAGGGGGGTCGGCCAGTTTATACGGTGATATAAATGAAGGAGCCCATGGAGACAGATCAGCCCCTGCAGACCAGGGAATAATACTCCCAGGCAGTAGGAAGAATGGTAGATGTGAGCGTGGTTCATTCACTCCAAGGCCATGTCTCCAGCCTGTGCTCAGGGAGCACAGCGTGGGAGGTGTCACTCACCCAGGTTGGTAGCGGTGAGGAAACTCCTGTTCTTTATCCACGTCTGGCATTGCTTGCAGGATCCCTGTTACGAGGGTTGTTTTAGCCCAATGAAAGGAAATCCCCTTGAAAATCTCTGAAGATCATGGGGTGTGATGCTAAGCACCGTGGATTTTATGAGTCTTTATTAAAGAAGTTTATATTAAGTACTATAATAAGAGCATAGTGATGGGAAGTGTCTACTGTAATAATGGAATAGGAGTGTCTGATAAAATTTAGCTTACCTACAATAAATGTAAGAACAAGCAATGTTTGCTGTGTGTGGCCATCTCGCTTGCACAGCTCTAGTACACGCAGCATTACATGCCATTCTTTTAACTCTTGATTATTTATTTTTTTTCTTTACTATTAAATATTTGTTTGTATTCCATGAAAGTGAAAAAAAAAATGCAGAACAAAACTGATACTGGAATCACTTTTGAGCAGTAAGTTTCACTTTGGACCGTTATGCAGTATGACATTTTTCATGCAGAACAAATTTCTTTTAAAATTAATTTTTAGCCAAGTTTTGTAATGGAATTAAAATGATGTGTGTGCTCTTAGAAGTTAAGATAGAGCCTTAAATTAAAGCCTTGCTCTCTATGTTTTGTTCCTTCAGGTCCAGTGTTGGCTTGGATGTTAACCAGGGAGGTTCTAAGTTCTTTAGTGCATGTTCAGGGTGTTCTTGTTTTTTTGTAGCCCTCAGCTGTGTAGTATATAATAATACAGATTCTTGGAAGCTTGGACTGAATACAAAACAAAAGGTGTTCAGCAAGGGTAAAACAAACCCTTCATGATTGCTGTTTCCCAAAGTCATGGGTTGCTTTGGGGTGCTTTGGATTTGGAATGTGTAGGTTTTACAGGATCTGCAAAAGTTGAGCAGTCAAACTGAAATCAGCTGTTGCAAATAGTCACCTGCATGGCATTCTTCTGGTTTGATCTTTTTTTCTCTTGTGTTTTTTTTAAGATGATATAGCAAAAGCTTCCAATCTGAGTTAGATTTCTTAAGTTGTTGCTTGAAGTATTTAGTTTGACTGTTAGTACGATGAAAGGGAATGCTTAAGGGGTGACAGAACAGAAAGCATGAGAACGGATCGGGCCATGTGTTAAAACCTTGGTCATGATGGAAATGATGCTGCTCTTACAGTTTTTCAGTGGTTGTGCTGAGAACTTCCAGACTGTAGGAATATTTCCTGGTTACTATTCACTTCTGACACCGTTTCCACCACTGCAATCAGCCTAACTTACTAATTGCTTCAGCAATCCACAAAAGGATGCTTAAAAAAGGATGCTAAATACGACGTAAATACTCTGGCTGTTGCACCCCTGCAGTGCCATGTCTCATGCCTCCTGCCTGTTGATAACCCAAGTGCGTTCGGGAGCCTGGCCCTGGCAGGGCTCACAGCTTCCTCCTGATTTTGCCCTCGAGAGCTGTGTGCTCCTGCCTCCTGGACAGTGCTTGCAGCCCGGTCTCCAGG
This sequence comes from Crypturellus undulatus, assembly GCA_013389825.1. Taxonomy (NCBI): domain Eukaryota; kingdom Metazoa; phylum Chordata; class Aves; order Tinamiformes; family Tinamidae; genus Crypturellus; species Crypturellus undulatus. The sequence goes on along the minus strand of VWPW01001166.1, from coordinate 332,333 downwards.
CTCCAAGGGCTGTTGGGGTTTGCCCAGCACCATCCAGAGTACCCGGCGAGCTGCCCACGACCGCCTCTGCAGAGCTGGTTGGTGCCCGGAGTCCCCGCCTGGTTCGGTGCATGCGGGGGGTGCCCGGGTGCCGCTCCTCTCCAGGCGCTGCGGGAATGTCCCCCTGGATAACAACACTTGTGTTCTTTGAAACTCGCTGTCAGCGTCGCTCAGGAGCATTGATCTCTTTGTTTCTGTTTTAACACAGATTGCTCGTAGATCTTTTCGGCTGGCATATCCATCTCAGGTGCACTTTCCATCCCATTATTTTATGTCTCTGTCTTGTCGCTGTTCCTTTCCTTGCCTTCTTCTAAAGTTTCTGTCTGTCAGTTAACCCCAACACAGTGGTTGTCCTGTCTCTTCTGTTTTTTCTATTATTTGCATTATTGGTGGTTTTGTATTGCATTTTCATCTCTTTCATGTGTTACTAAATGGTTTCTGCTTAATTTTAATGTCACTTTAAAGTTACGCTGATCTTTTAGCTTGATTATATTAAAGCAAAAGATATGGGAAATAACCTTTCTGAGTTTTAATCTAAATTCAGAAAAGACAAAGATGTACTCTTCAGCTAGCAGGCAAATTCTGAAAATTATAAACCTGGAATAGCCCCACTGAGTTTTGTGGAGTGACTCCAGTGGATAGATATTTACAGGACTGGGATCTAATGATTTGCTTAGGAAACCATACCTGTCTGAACAAGACCTAAATGAATCAGTGTTCCTCTGGGGCTTGCCTGAAAATCTGTAATACCTGCAGTGACTGCCTGTGTGCCTCCATCCTTACTAATTTTTAATGACTCATTCCTCATTATTTCAAAGTTGGTGCAGCACATTCCAGAAGCAAGTCTGAACTACCAGAAAGTGCCTCCGGGATCAGTAGACCTGAAAGATTTTGACCAAAATATGAATGATAATAGAGAAGAGGATCCCTCAAGAAAAACAAGGACAAGAAACCGTGAGGAGGCAGGCACTTTCTTCCTTGCTTTCTAAGTGTGTGTGACTTTGCTGTAAGCTGCAGTATGTGCATCTGTTCTTTGTAAGCTGCCAGAGGCAGTGACTTAAAGTGCACTTTTTAAGAGCCCTGACTTGTAGCTGCAACTGTAGAAGTAAAGAGTTTAAAAAAGAGAAGAAGGAACAGAATCACCCTTATAACCAGAGCTGACTAGAGGTTTCCTTTCTTATCTAAAACTCCACTAAAACTTGAGTTATTTGGGGAAAGACATTCACAACATCAGAGCCCATCTAGGCTATTGCACTGTTTTGNTTTTTTTTTTTTTTTTTTTTTTTTAAGAAAAATAGCAAAGGCTCAATGTTTTGAAATGTGTGGCACCAGTGTTTTAGCAACTGGAAATCTTGGTATGGAAATATTTTGTTCCTAATCAGTAAGAGCTCCTTATTTTCTTTTATGGCCAGGCTAGTTGGAGCTGCCTATGGAGCAGCAGCAGCAGAAGCTGGACCTTGTGATGAGTCTCTGCCCTGGGCTGAGTGGCTTGGCACAACCAGCTCCCTTTTTTCTTTCTTCTTTTACAGTAGAAGAAATGTTTAAATAGTTACAGACAATTCTGCTTTTTCATATGCGTTTGTAGTGAATGGGTTAACATTTTCTTTTTGCAAAAGTGATGCAATAAACTGACACGCCTTCTTATCTCCCTTGAATTTCACATATCATCCCTATAGACAAAGATGTTTTGATGGAGATGTTTTAGTCTATAAATGATCCATTTTTATGCTAGTTTTACTAAAATATTTTTCTATCTGACTTCTTTTATATTTTAGGTAATCTTTGACAACCTGATGCTGAACCCAGTGTCCCAGTTATCCCATGCAATCCGTGAAAATACTGAAAACCTAGCTGAAAAAATGAAGTAAGTAATGTTTTGTCCATGGTCTGAGCAGTTCACTTTCTGTTGAGTTCTTTTAAGAAATGCAGATCACAAACTTGTTGCTTGTTGAAAATAATGTATTTTCATCTTGGAAAGTCTTCTTGTTTAGATGCAGGAAGTCTAGATGGAGGGAATAGTATGTGTACTGAAGGAGATGTAACATAATTACTTGTGATCTCTTTTTTCACTTGTTTGGATAAAGATGTCTTAGTTTTGCTTTTAAGAAGTGTCACTTGTGGGAAGAAGAATGTACTTTTGTGGGTGCCTTGTCTCCCTTTTCCTTCCTCATCCCAAGACTCTCAGAAAGGCTGCAGATCACCAAGGCTTGTAAAGGTTTCTCAAAGCCTCTTCTTGCCCTACAAACTATGATTTTGAGAAGGACTTTAGATTGTTCCTTAATTAGCTGAAAGGCTTTTTGTCGTGTTGCTAATCCACTAATCTCTTTTTTTTGCCAGATTTTGTGATAACTAGATCTTTTATTTCTAAGCAAGTGGATTTTAGATGGTGATTTTAAGACCTGTTCCACTGTGTGTGCTGCAGGATTCTGTTTCAGAACTCAGAAAGGACCTGGGAAGAGATGGAAGCCAAAATTAACTCAGAAAATGAAGTGCCAATTCTGAAAACATCAAACAAGGTAAGACCATGACACCCAGTAATGTACCAAAGGCTTATGCCCATGGATGCTTTGCAAGAAATCAACTGAAATAACAGACTTGTCATTTCTCAAATCCATTTCTGAAACTATTAGTCCCTTTATGTGTGTTCAACTATCGTTTTTTGTTGCTGTTGTAAGAAGAGACCAGGTGAGTTCCTCCAGTTGGAAACAGTTGTGTTACTGTCACTTTCACCAAGCTCTTCCTTTGTAGTTTTAACAGTACTTTAGCAGATGTACAAATTCGGTGTCATTAGGTCTAATTTAAACATCTTCCAAAGCCTCCTCCACAAGTTCAGTTCCCACATCGCAGTTGTAGGCAGGTGTTTCTCATAGACGTTTGGGTTTTTTTGTCTATTGTAGTTTGATAGCAGCACAGTAAAAATGCCCCTGCCCTAGGGGTGGCATTTTTGGTCTCGTAGTTTTTCTGCTGTCCGTGCTCATAAATGACAATAAAATTTAAGTAATGGAACCAGCAAGTTGGCTTGATGTTAAAGGCACATATAAGTGCAGGAACCATGCCTAGAAGCTCAGCTTTACAGAGATATCTTCATGGCTAATTGCTTGTACACTGTGGCTGTGGAGGTGCAGGTGGAGGAGCTTCTGCACACATAATGCCAAGGTAACTGGCCAGTATTTCAAATCTCAAAACCATCATAGCTGTGAAATGAGTGATATAGTAGCATTTAGGAAAATGAGGCAGAACAGAGATCATGTGCAATGCTGACCAAATCCAGCTAAATATATATACTAGCTTTGTTTTTACTCTTCAATAACACAGTAACTTGAACAGAGTTGGAACTCAGTGTGAATATACTTGATTGGAAAAGGTAGTTTCCTGCCTTAGTGGAGTACTTAGTTAAATCTTTTCTTATGCATTTTTTTTCTCTAGGAAATCAGTTCTATCCTGAAGGAGCTTAGGAGAGTTCAAAAACAACTTGAAGGTTGGTTACTTTAAATGTTTGTTTTGTCTCATAAATGACAGTAAATTGTACCAAATATTGTGGACTTGATTTGCCAATGAGAACAGGGAAAGAAAGGATGCAATAGTTCAGTTTGTTTGTATAGAGCTCTCTGATATATTTACATGGAAGGAATAGCAGATTTTTCTTCTGCTGCCAACTTTTAAGAAAACCGTTGACTTTTAGAAAGTGAAAGTATATCAATTGCTGTGGATATACTCTGGGATAATTAGCATGTTTATTTAAGATGAACTGGCAAAGGTCTTTTCTGCCAGTTCAGATAATATTTAACAGCACTTTTGCCAATAATCTCTTTGTTTTGCGCTCTCATTGACCTGAATTCTGTACCTAGAGTTTGGTGCAATAGGAAAGTCAAGATAATCTCAGTGGAGACTTCTAGCATCATATAGAAACTTAGACATGTGAAAAAGGTGTACAAGCATCATTCCAGCCTCTTGATAAAGGCTTGCATTTGCTGCTGTAGTTTGTCCTGTGCAACTTAATCAGAAAGCCTAAAGTCATCGTGACTTCAGTCTTGGAGAGGTTTTTGCTTATTAAAGTTGCTTAGATCTAAAGACACTAACAAAAATACTGTGACTAAAATGCACACAAGCACCATGTACAGTTTTAAAGACACAAAAGTTTCTGTTTTGAATTCTTCTAAGTGTAGCTAATATGTGTATATTTGTGTCTATTTTATTACCTTTTCCTTTCTTTCCACCAGTCATAAATGCTGTCATTGACCCTACTGGAAACTTGGATGTGGTTGCCAGTAACAAAGCATCTTCTGCTGCTAAGCAGTCTACAGCCACTAAAGTCAGGACTGCTAACACTTCTGGGTCCACACTGGAAACATTGGCCCCAGCGCAGATGAGAAACTACACACAGAAATCGAACTGTGGTTCTTCTAGCTTACAGGATTCAAATTTCATTCCAGATGGAGAGAAATACGTGATCTGATACAGTATTTTGTATTGCTATCATATTGTAATCTACTGTTGCATTAGTACTGTGTGTGAGTGGTTTGTGGACAGTTGTGTGGAGCAGTTATTTAGATTGCTAACACATTGCACAAAAAAAAAAATCTATGCTGTGAGGGTGAATGGCAAAGGCTGGGTATGCCTTTTAAAGAAGATTAGCACTGTGGAGCAGCACACATTCAGCATAGAGGCAAACTGATATTTAGAAAGTTACTCAACTTACTCTTCCAGAGTGCCATAAGAAAACAGGCTTTACCCTCCATTCAGTACTGCCGAAGCTAAAGTGTTCTTGCATTAGCCTGTTCATAATAATTCAGTTGTAATGAGGCGTAATTTAAAAAGAAAAAAAAATCTTTGTTTGACACTAGATTTGTTTTGGTTTTGTTCGTTTGTTTTAATTTTACAAGCAGAGCATTACAACTCTGTTGGAATCAATGTGCAAATCCAGCAGAATGGTGGTGCAGTATAGCAGGTTTCTAGGAGAAACACTTAACTAAGATTGTATAAAAAGTCCTTTTCAGTGTTTGTGGAAAGGAGGCAACACTGAAGTTGTGTATCGTGTTTTCAGTCCAAAAACCGAAATAAGACAGAACCCTTTGTTTTTCCATTGGAAAAGTGTAGAAGTTGGCTATGATGGTATGAATGTAAAAATATGAATGCAGTTACTGTTCTTAACCATATTTCAGACCCAAAGTTTCAGGTGTAGGTACAAAAAATCAGGTTTTACAGTTTAGCTTGCCAAACTTTCATGATTTTGGTACAATTGTCATCTTTAAGCTTTTTGTTTCATTTTAATATTAAATATTTTCAGAGTGAGCTACAAATGCTCCTGTCTGGGCCAAAGACCAAGATGTCTGTGATTCAGCTAATTGCTAAGTAAAACATCTATTCCAATGGCTCATGTAATATACTTAATTGCACAGTTGCTGTGAACTAGTGTTTACTTGATGGCACTCTAAAAAGAATGGCTTAAATGTAGCTCCACCTTCGCTGCTAGTTCTGTCATGCATTTCTTTTCAATGCAGATGTGCTTGAAAACCCACTATCCTCTGGTATTCTTCAGAAACTATTCAAGAGTGTCAAGCAGTTGGTGCATTTGAGATTTTTGTCTGAGTTGATTTTTGGTCAGTTATGATCCTAGGAACACTAAGGATTATTTGCAGTTGCACTGAGCAATTTCTTGTTTAAAAAAAAAGTTGCATTTTGTGTTCTATCTTTCAGTTAAGCTGCAAAATTCTAAGCAATTTTGTGGCTTTGTTTTAAGAAGAAAAAAAATGTTTTTGAGGAGACCTCTTCCAGATGCATTTGCTCCCAGTATGGTGTTTTTCCCCCTCTTGTATTGATTCTTTTAACATTCTTCTTGGCTAATAAAAATAACCAGGTGAAGAAAACTAATCTTTCATAGTTACAGAGGATACATGTATTTGGAAGGGTGAGCAGATGAGTTCCATTTTGCCCTTATACAGTGTATCATTTAACTAGTGAAAATGTTTTCCTAAGCTTGACTGCTTCTTGTGTGCTGGCTTCACATTTGGGATGGGTAAGAGATACTTTATAGTTAGCGTCAGTAGTTACCTGAGCTTTTTTTGCTAGGATATTGTAAAAGTGGGAACCGGTTAAAATAATTTACATATATAAGGATGTTCACACAGTCTTTAATCTACTAGCAAAGAGCATGATTTCTTTCCTGATTAAGCCAGTGGAAGCTTCCTATTGATTTCAGCAGAGACAGGATCAGTCCCAAAATGGGATATACCAACAGGCCGTTAGTTTCTTGTAAGTGTGGAAGATGCTGGCTGGCAAGCAGTAGGTATAAATATCCTTTCAAGAGTTCCAGTAGGTGATAAAACTCATCTACTTGTGCAGAGATGCTCTTCTGTGAAGAAATCTACTGGATTTCACATAGATGATGACAACATTAAACGTACTCTGAAGAATTAAAAAAAAATCGTCCTTGATACGTTCCTCTGCCTGTAATATATGCATTGTCTGAATGTGGTGTTCATTCAGTCGTTTATTCTGATCTGTCTTTTCTTGAAATACCTGACTGTGTCCTTGATGAATATCGTAAGTGGTAGAATTGTTCCTGACATAGACGATACACCCTTTATTCAAGCCCTTCTTAGCTAGGGTTTGATACGACCAGGTGCTACCCCAGCTCACTGAGAGTTGAAGGACCTTCACAGATTAAGGTATTGCTATTAGTTTTAGTTCTCTGTAGAGACACGTTAATTATATAATTACTCTGAAGATATCTGATTTTTATTATTATTTGTTACCACACTTACATATTTTCATGGCTGTGCTTGAGTGGATTTTGTTTATTTTCAGTGTGTCCATGATGACTTCTGTTTACTTTCACTTGAAAATTGCTCAAGTCTTTTTTCATACGTGAACACATCAGGAATGGATTTTCCTCCTTGATTCCTCTGTTCTGAGTTTGAGAGAGAGCCCACAGACACCTTACATCAGTTAAGTCAGCTCATACAATATATGGTACTCTACAAATGACTAATAGGGATGCAACAGTTGGTGTCTGTTAGTGATTTGGAAAGAGTATGTGTTGGAGTGGGGGGAGAACATCTTGTTTTGTTTTATTTATGACTCAACTAAAATATAAAACGCTTCTGTGTCCTGACACAACATTGATGCTTGGATCTCTGCATTGAAAACAATCTTGATAATCGGTGGTGAAATGTAGTTGTTTTTTCTGTATTCACTGCTTCTGAAGTGCACCGCATTGGCACTTGTCTGCTCCAGATAAGCCAAAGAGCTAGCCACATGGTTATAACTCCTTTATTCACTTTATTCATTGCTTATTGTCATAAGCAGTACTGTATGCTCTGGTGAAAACAAGCCTCTGATTCCAGTGTGACCCTAAGAGCTGCATAGTGGTGTATCTAGGATGGGCTTTTCTTTGAGCTTGGTAAGGGTGCACTGACCTGGGGGTCATTCTCATATCCTATTGCTTTNTTTTTTTTTTTTTTTTTTTTTTTTTTGGTATTTGACTAAAGAAATGTAATGAAGGGTGGGATTTTCAAAGTTTGAGGAAAGCAGGTGTTCAGGTCCTCTTGGTTGACTGTACAATTCAGGTGCCTGTTGCCTTGAGCACCTTTCAAAATCCCAGCCCTTGGTTCATCCATTATACTTGAAAACCATGTTCTCAATTCAGTTCTTTCAAATGTAAAAACTTGTTACTCTGTTATGATAGAGTGAATGTAAATTCCTGAGAGAATGTCTACAAGTTTTGTGAGCGAGGACCCATGTATCTACAGCAATGTCATGTTGTGGTCATGTTGCAGGAGAATAGATTGTCTACATCATCTTTGAGTAATTTTAGTAAAGGTAAAACTAGTGGAATGTTTACATACAGCCTACTGAAAAAAAAAAAGAAAAAAAAAGTAAAGTATTTAAGTATAAAATTCTACTAGTTTTTTCTTTAGGTTTGCAGATCACACTAGCTATTTTTGAAGTTCAGTAAATGTGTATAATTTTTGCAAAAAAGACAGAACTACCTGTTCACTTTCGATGTGCCCTGTGCTGAATTGTGCCTATTTCACTATCTGCTGTTGTTATGCTGCTGATTCTGCTGTTCTGAACTGTTCACTGGATCATTCCATTTGCATGCAACACAAATGCAAGCTGAGCTGTCCGAGAGTAAAGCTGAAACACGTTTGTATGACTTCAGTTGATTGATTGACTTTCTGTTTTCCGCACCCTCTTCAAAATGTTGTGTATAATTTGATTTGTTTCTCCTACCCTTATTTTTTTCTGCTTTTGTTTTTTTTTTAATGGTAATTTATTTGGATTATAGGCAGTATATGTACATTTTGTTCTGAGGTGATATTGTGGATGTCTTTAAAAAATAAATTGTTATTTTATATAATTTTATCATAAAGTTGCTCTAATAAATCATTCTTTTATCATGTGACAGTATGATGCTGGGTTGTGGTGTGTTAATTCAGGGGTAGGGCTTGGGGGGCTAAACAGTTTTTAACTGCCTCTTTATATCGGTGCTTATGAACACAGCGTAACAAAAGAATTAACAGCAGCTGAAAACTGATGGTGCAGCCGGGTCGCATCTGTGGCCTGGATGGATGCCCTTCTAACAGAACAAGAGTCTCCTTTCCTGCACCCGCTTCAGTTACAGGATTGGAGTCTGCGAGTCCCCATCTTCTGAGGATGCTCTTACTGCTCAGTTTGGTATGCTGATGTTTTATTGCATTTTTATACCATTTTATCTCTTTACCATGACTATCTGTGATATTTTTAAAAACTAAATCCAACCTGGATATGACAAAACTCCAGCAGTTACGTCATTAAATAAAAATGTCATATATAAGATACATATATATATATATATATAAGGTGACAGTTTATGAAAGCTTGCTTTAGTTGTATAAGAAATTCTTTTGAAACTCTTAATTATATTACTACCCTATTTTCTTTCTTGAGTTCCTCTTTGTGAATTTTGCATCCTTCATGGCACTTTGGAAACAATACTGATTCCTTCTTTCCTACCCAACCTAGCCAGGAGCAGTGGGAGATTTCCATCTTTTGATGATGTCTGCATTAGATTCCTTGAAAATGAGCCCCTCGCAGGGGAAGTTATTTATTCAAAAAAAAAAAAAAGAATCTCCTGCCTCTCTCGAAAAGCATTCTCAGACTTTCCTATTTCAGTCTGTATATGCTGTGCATAAAGAGAAAGCTTTCCGTGTTCTCCAAAATACAAATTTCAATTGTACACGTATCTCCATAGCCTTCTCCAGCAGTACTGAGCGATGCTTGAGTTTGGATGCTACTCCAAGTGTAGTGATCCCTTTTGGAATCAATAGTGTATCCACTTCATTAATTTTTAACGGTCTGACTGAATAAAAATAAGAGGTAGTGGAACTGTGGCCAAAACTATTTGCGGCATAATGAAAGCTGTTATCTGGCAGAATTTAAAAATAAGCAATAAAAGGCAGAAGTAGCGATCTCTTCTGTGCATCTTCCTGCTGCGTTTACAGCTGAAATCTGCCTTGATCTTTAACATCCTTGTCTGTGTTAGGAAATACACAGTCCCGTTTTCTGTATGTTTATAGAAAGGAATGCCAGAAAGTGTCCCCATCAGCAGGGTTGGCAGGATCCATCCTTAGAGCAAAACTTTAAATCACAATCGAGACAGATCCTGATTTACTGACCTTGAGTGAGGGTTGACGGATGGACCCTGATGCTCCTATCGCGTCCTGCCCCCTTTCCTACAAGGGCACTTATGGATGTTTCAAAGCAAGACTCTGCCAGCTCTGCTTTTGTGGGTATGTGGAGCTGGCCGGGAATAAGAGAAAAGGCAAGGTGGCTGGGGACTGTGGAATTCTGCTCCCTATGCTCCTTAAGAGTGGGGATTTTTTGTGTTTTTGTTTTTAACTCCTGTTAACTGAAGGTACTGAAAATATTTTATTGAAAATATTGTACTTGCTGAAGGAGCTAGCAGTGCCCAAAAAGCTTTGATCAAGAGTACCTCTTCTGCATATGTCAACATGCCACTTGCAGGAACTAGAGGAAGGAAAATAAGAAAAGGGAAAAAAAAAGAGCAAAGCCCAGCATCCTCTTGATAAAACTTTGTAGGCAAAGAAAGTTCCAGAGGTACCAGTGAAATTTGGTTTCAGGGTGAAAACCTGTGTCTTTAGCATAACAGTAGCCATAGGCAGTGGCCAGGTGTGAAAGTGGAGCTTCCTAGATATTTTGCAAATCAAATAGGAGGAGTGTAACTCAAGAAATAGAAAGCCAGATATATTAAGGAGAGAATCATACCGAAGCTTTTCTCCATACTTGTAGTTCATATTTTGCAGCTGCAGCTGGAAGGCAAGTGCCACACAAAAAGAGCAACAAGACTGAGGTGGAAAAGGATCTTCTGAAAGAGTGACTGGAGCTGTGCAAATCACTGATTTTTTAAAAAAAATCAAAATTAGTATTTTTTTCCACCCAAATCCAAACAATAAAATTAATCATTTTACAAGTGATAAATTTTAGATTAACAAAATGAAATTAAGAAATGATTAGTTTTGGATTGAACAAAATGTTTTGTGTTATGTGAAATGCTTCAAGTTAATCTGTTGAGTCTAACTTTGGATACTTTGGTGTATTTATTGAATGTTTTAAAAGATGGAAGTTCATTAAATGTTGAAATGAAAAATACTTTCAGTCAAAAATTTATTTAGGCTTTGAAATGATCTTTAGGCTCGTTGGAGTAAACAATTCTCAATGCTTAACCTGAAATAACCTTTTTTTTTCTTTCCCCTCAGCTAAATCGGGTTTTCAACCTTTTTCCACAAAAACAGAACACTTTCCAAATCCCCATTCCCTGGCTGTTTCTGCCTCCCATCTTTTTGTTGACTGGTGGTGTTCAGAGCCCAGCTGCTTAGTCCTCATGGAAATGAAAGTATAATTTTGTAGTAATGTCTACTGTGGTAGCAACACTCTTATTTATTAATAGCTCTTGGAGACGAAAGCATGTTAAACTAGCAGCTTCTTCTTAGCAAGCCTCCCACGCATAGGTTATAAAAGATGTTTCACTGTATATTTCGGCATAGCTTTCCAGCAAATTGGAGTCAAAGCACAATTTTTTAGGGGGATTATGATAACCACAGAGTGACATGTGACTCTAAGGTCAGAGTTTTATTTACTTTGTGTGTAGGAAGGTGGCAAGGCAGCCAGAGCAACTGGTAGAAGGTACAGAAGAGGTAGAATAAATGAGCTTGCTTTTTTGCCCCAAACCTTGACCTCTCTTTTCTTTACTCCCATCCCCATTTGGTCAAATAAACCATATTATTTCTCCCCACAAACCTGCTAGCATCCTTAAGAATCCCAGCTCCAGCCCTGCTAGTTAGATCGGAAATGTGTAATTGATGTTGGGCTGGTATGAGAGGTCAGATAAGCAGAGGGAATGCAGGTCTTTGCATATAGGAAAAGAGGATATAGAGATTAACTGGAGCAGGTCTTGAGAGCTGCAAGATGAAGATAAATACGTCTTTTTCTGGAAATGTGTTTTTTGGGGATTGTTGTTTCCAAGTGGTCTCTGGAAACCAGTCCCATTTCATCATCTCAAGTTGGACGTGAATAAACTCTTAAACACATCAAAAGCCACTTCTGAGAATCCCAGCTAGCAAAGGCTTGTGCTCTATCATCCAAATCAGAAACTTCAGGGAGACATAGGCCCTGGGTGGTCTGCAGAGGAAAGGAATGCTGATTTTGAGTTGGTATTTGTGCTGTTGGAGGCTCAATGATCTTGTGATATAACCCAGCTTCTCTGGGTGATTTTGGAGCAATTAATGTTTCATTAGTGGCATGGAGACAGGAGGTTGTTATTAGCTCATACTTCTAAACTTTTATTTAATACATCAAGGGAATATTAATAAACAAGTATGATGTATCATTACTTTAGTGTTAAAGCTGGAAGTAACCAAAGTTGAAGTCTGAACATAGTACAAACCTGCTGCTTCTTGTGTGGCACAGTCCTGAACTCACTGATACCAGCGGCAGCTTGTTACTTATGTCAGTGTAACTCATGCCAGGACTTCAGTCCTGCATATAAACAGTGACTTCAGTTCACTAGGCAGCTAGTGGGAATGCTCTTCTTAGACGCTTAGTCTCCTTCCGAAGTCAGGGGAGGGATTGGGGCACTTTCCAGTAGCAATGTGGACCTCTGGTGCANGGCCTGTTTCCATGGGCTGCAGAGGAAGCCCCGGTCAGGCAGGATCCTGACTTTAGTTTTGTGGTAATTTGAGTTAAAAGGAGTGGAGATAGGCCTTCGGCTTGGCTCAGCCCATGCAGATTTGGGATGGTCCCAGTGACAGATTATTATGTGGAACAACAACTCACGGACAAATCCAGGCAGTGCTGGCTCATCACACAGGCATCCTCTCTGCTCCTCTGTCTTTTTTTTTTTTTTTCATTTGGCCTTGAAAGAGGATTCGTAACACCTTCGTCTTTCCACATGAAGGCCTCTTTCTGCTGACATTTTCTCTGACTCTTCCTAGCTTTTCCATCAATATTAGCTCGCCACAAGATATTATAAAGCCTCATGACCCTTCTTAACTCCCCCTAGTCTCTCCAACTCTTCTCCCTGTCAAAAACATTCCTCAGATGCTGAACTAGGGAATTGCATCCTTCAGTTCAATGGGATCAAGCCATAAGGAACTGGTGGGAGAGGAGCAGCACTGAGTTATACTGAGCTGTATCAACAGAGCTGCCGTCTTTGGATTCTTATAGGTGATGTGAGGACATTTATTTTAGAAGATGCCTCACACTTAACATGCACATATAAACTTCTCCTTCAAAAATTTTACTGCAAATTCTGAATATAGTTTGCTTAAGATGAAGATTGTAAATCACACCATTTTAAAGGTACTAGCTTGCTCCTGTAGGCTAGTCCAAGTCAGGAATGTTCCACAGAGACCAGAGGGGCCTCAAAGGGATTTTACCAAGTGCTTGCTTGAGGATCTAGGTAGAGAGGTGGTTTTCGATGGGTTTGTTCTTTGGTTTGTAAGTGAAGTTTCTGGTGAGTTCAGCAGCGAAGCAGCAAGAACACGCTCTGATCTTACACCATGGAAGGCAGTGGATAATTAGCCATTCAGCTCAGTGTACGGAAGGTCTGGGATGTGGAAAGCAATGCCCAGTGGGTTATGCCAAACAGGTGGAGATCTGGCGCTGGGGTTGAAGAATTGGGTTACTGCAGCTAGATGAGGTCTTGAGATTTCTAACTGTCGGTGAGTGTTGTGAAATTCTGTGCCTAAGAGGAAGTAATCTGTAGTAGGAGGAAGGAAAGAAAGCAGAAGAACCTGAAACCAATCTGCTGGCTAGAAGTGTGTGCACCGTTTCTGTGAGCGCAGTTAAGATCAAACTACAGTAGGAGATCTGCAGAAGAAGAGGCCTCCAGGATGGTAAGTAGATGGAATTATTGCACTGTCATTTTGGGAGCGATGGTGCTGGAAAAATGAATGCACTTTGCTCATAGGAGCTACATAAAGTATCTTTCCCAGAAGCTGTTTTATACTTTAGTCTCATCGTTGCAAGGCTTTGAAATGTAGGGCCTGAAATGTAGAGAAAAGAAATAGGAAATGTTATTTTGGGAGGTATGGAGAAAGTAAGCTAATGTTATAAACAAGTCTCCTGTGTGTATCCTGATGGTCCTGGCGTTAGCCTGTGTTGCAGGCACTGAAGCAGTGCTTGTATTTATTGCTTTTGGCTAAACTTTAGATATTGAAACTGGCAGCTGGTAGAGCCAGAAGCTTAGGGGGAGTCATGGTTAATTACTGACTAGCTACAATATTATTCTTAAGATTTCTGTTTGAGCCTAGAATGTTTTCTTCCTTGAAAATTGAACTCAGAAGTGCCCCAACCCCTCCATTTATGTATTTTTGTACAGGTCTTATGACTTGTGTACAGCAGCCAGGAATCTAACCCATCACCGATCCAAATTGTCTGGAAGGTCGTAATCTGAACCAAACGGCAGATTGGCATTTTATGGCACCCGGGAAATATGTTCATTTTTTATGAGAAATGCTGTTTTTTGAAGCCATTTTGTAACTGCTGAAAAGGAGAACTGAAACAGGGTTGGTGCCCCTGAAGCCCCACATGGCTGCAGGGCACCTAGAGCTGCGATACCAGCGATACCGCTAGGACCATGGCTGTAGGGAGCCGCTTAGCTCGGGGGCCGGAGGGGCCCCACGGCGCCCCTGGGACTCCGTGTCACGCTGCCAGCCGCCCTGCGCAGCCGAAGGGGACACTTTGCGACCTGTGAGCCCAGCTGGTCAGAGCAGCTGCCGAAGGCGCCCAGCACGGGGATGAAACGCAGCCCAGATGGTGCCATCTTTTCCCCTGGGACAAGCGGACCTGGGCGCGTTCGGGGAAGTTAGGAGCAGCTGCCAAGGCGCCCGGCGCTGCGCGGTGGAGCCTGCTGTGGCGCTGGCAGCCGTTCCCTGGCCTGGGCTCACGGCCGCCGCTGCTTTTTTCAAGCATCTTTCTCCTCCTTCTTTAGAATCCCTTTGCCGTGGACAAATGTCTTTGTCCCATAATAAAAACTGGGGCCTCCAGGGCATCAGGGACTGACACCAGGGAATCGAGGACTGTGTTTCACTGTTGGCAGCCGCTTACGCTCTGCAGGGCTGGGGGAGTGTTTCTGGCTGCTGGTGTTTGTGACTATTTCTTGTGTTAAGGACTTGCATGTGGATTTAGGAGCAGCAAAGGGAAGTGCTTGTGCAAAGTACCAGTAAGACCGTCTTGGAGCTTAGGCCCTACAGCACTGAATACGATTCCCAACAGGCAGCCCCTGAACTGGAAACTCCGGTGTCATCTCTGCAGCTCTCAGAAGTATTCAAGTTCAACCTTTCTNCTGGTGTTTGTGACTATTTCTTGTGTTAAGGACTTGCATGTGGATTTAGGAGCAGCAAAGGGAAGTACTTGTGCAAAGTACCAGTAAAACCGTCTTGGAGCTTAGGCCCTACAGCGCGATTCCCAACAGGCAGCCCCTGAAACGGAAACTCCGATGTCATCTCTGCAGCTCTCAAATGTTTTCAAATGTGACTGCTCAGGCCCTTTTAACCTTTCTCCCCTGTCTGCCTGTTCTTTCACTGTGGGCCTCACTTCTCATGTCCCTTGTACCCTAGGACATCCTCCATCTCTTGTTCCCTCCCACTAGTTCTGTGAGATGGATCCTACAGGGAGGCTCTAAGGCTGTGTCCCCCCGGTGTCTAACTCCTGCCTGGGCTCTGTGCTCACAGCATCAGCACAGAAAGGTGGAGCAGGCAGGTGGAGGATCTGCGTGGCCAAACTGCATTGCATGGTGATGGGACAGGCAATGTGCACCCATCCATTTCAGGTACTGATACCACTGAAAATATNAAAGGTGGAGCAGGCAGGGGAGGATCTGCGTGGCCAAACTGCATTGCATGGTGATGGGACAGGCAAGGCGCACCCATCCATTTCAGGTACTGAAATGAAAATATGGCAGGACAGACTGGAAAAGCCTCTGGGATACTTCCTACCTCACAACTAGCTCAAGTATGACCACCCACAGAGCAGCCACATATCTGATACCATTACAGCATGATCATACTCCAGGCTAAAAATGCCCAACAGCTCAAGGATAGGAAGTAGTAGTTTGAGGACTGGACAGGTGGTGATGTCACCTGATACCACTTTTTGAAGCCTGCCGTACCCTAGAATGCACATCTGGCTTCTCAGAAATGACAGCTGAATCCTGTGGGGTAAATTCTCCCTGTAAGGGTTGGTTCATGACCACTTAGGCATGTAAAAAGCATTTGAAAAGGCAAGTTAGGGGAGCAGCCAACTACTTTTGCCCCCTTCGTTTTGAACCTTGGGCCCCTTTGTTTTGAACCTTGGGCATGTTTTACTGGTGCCTCTGTGCATGCTTACTCAAGAGTAGGAGCACTCTTGCCTCAAGAGGAACAGGGGTTAACTTTCCCAGGGTCCTGGTTGCCACTGAGGGAGAAGAAGATCCTAGATTCTAGTCTACTTCATCCCCGTCCCACGAAGACAGTCCCTTCCTGAAGAGATGCTAACACTGAAAACAATTCACATGCACAGGGGAAATCACAAAGTCACAAGCACATTGACTTGGATGCTGTACACTATCTGCCATGGCTTGTGCACTTTATTATAGCTTGTTGGAAAATGTGTTAGCTCACATCAGGGCAAAAGTGCAGGATAACTTGAAGAGGCAGCGATGCAGTTGCTTACACATTAATTATTGCCATGTTTTCTATGAGTCTAGGCAGCACCAGGGAAAAACTGCAGGGGACTGACTCTTTCTCTCTCTTTCCCTCCCTTTGGAATCTGTTAATGTCACTCAAGATCCATAATACAGTGAGAATGTTGCACAGATCCGTACTTAAATCTCAAAACTATATAAAGCAATGGCGGTAACCTGTTTTTCTGCCTATAACTGTCTTTATACAAATGTTGCCATAAAGCTTTGTTTTTCCCATTGCATACATTTCTGTTTTTCAGATTGTCAAAAAAGCATTAAAAACATCCCTGATGTTTAATGAGTCCTCCAACATGAAATTAAGCGTGAACAATCAAAAAGGCGTCAAAATGGTAATTATTTGGATACACTACATTTGCTTACAAGAACTGAGATTACACTGATGATTCTGAAAAGAAATAACAGATTAAGAACAATGTTTTTACTGCCTGTTTTAGAAACCCGTGTAGGTTTTGATTCAATCTGTAAGCAAGTGACAAAACCATCATTGATTTATCTGGCAGGCTGATCAGTCCTTGCCGGAAGGGAGTAATATAGAGCATAATCCTGCAGCCTTTGCTCAGGAGAGTAATCCTGGCTCATAGAAATATCCTCACTTCCACCACCAGCACAGAGGCTAATGAGGGCCAAATATGGAAATGGAATTAGTCTTCTGGTGATGTAAATCAGAACTGACTGAACTCAGTTTCTGTGAACACACCATTCTTCTGTGCAAAGCACGTTGAATTTGGTCCATGTAACACAGACAATGAAACATTTTCTAAGACCTTATTTTTCACCTTCACTCTACTTTGGGAGATCCTGTGAGTGTAATTCAGGCTTATGCCAAAAAAAACAAGTTTCTGAAATTATTTATCTGTGGTGCTTAGAGCAGCCTGGACTTCATAGTGTAAAGTGTTGTGACAGCCAGGGTGGGACTTCAAAGTAGCTCTCTTACCTTATGCATAGTCTTCTAAGACCTTGTCAACATGTTCCTAGGATGAAACTCTGAGATATCAAAACTGATCTGAAACTTTTTTTTTCAGCCATCAGTAGGACTCAGAAATCATCGGTTTAAAGACGTTTTTCTCATTCTAGGTTAAATTGCTGTCTGAAATTGATGGCAGCACTATAGATCTTGAGAAAATTGTTTAAAAAAGGAAGAGTAAGCAACTTTATTCACATAAAAGCCTAAATGGATGTTTTCAAAGCCACTTGGGACATTTGATTTTTTTTTTAAACATCGTATATGACAGCTAAAGGGTAAAACTGCTGTCTGCACAGTTTTCTTGTGTATCATTTTGGGAGTTTACATTCATAGCTACAGCCTCTAGGCCAGTCCTAGAATGGGCTCCCCTGTCTGGAGGCCCGAGAGCTCAGCTCTGTGATGTGCAGATTTCCTACCACAGGTGACGAAGGCTCCCTGGTCCCAAGAATTGCCAGAGAGAACAAGATGTGTTAATGGTCTTGTTGTTCTGCACTGGTGGTGTCTTTTTCTCCTCAACGCAGAACATCTGGGGCCTGTGCTGTGAGTTTCAAATTTAGTTTCTGAATTTTTGGATACACTGAGTATCCCAGATATTTCTTTTTTTCATAGGCATTCAAAAAAAGAGTACTGAGAATGGCAAATAAAGCTGATTAACCACATTAGAACTGTGAGGAAATACTTTTCACCCACCATATGGATGAATGAGATTCATGCAGTTTCACTTAAGTAAATGAGGTTCAAGTCAGAAGGCAAGAACAAAATTTGTTCAGAAACCACAAAATGCCCTTCTGTTTCTGGCTTGATTTTTAGACTTGTTTTTTTTTTTTTTTTCCCTGACATAATAAGCTTTTTCATTATGGTAGTGCTGGGCTTGCTTCCACAACTAACATTATGTTATGGATTTCCTTGTTGCATTTTTGGTAGAAATTTTATTTAACTCCCATTTTTTTTTGTGCTAAAATAAAAGTCATCTTTTCAGATGAAATAGGGTTTTGATATGTTAGCTGAGCAACAATTAGAACAAAAATCTTAGTCCTCCCATAAACTGAATTCTATACTGCATATGGTACTTACTTTAAGTGATATGTCTAAGTATACTATTTGCCAGTAGCTGAAAGCAGAACAAATGTTCAATGATTTACTCACTCACCTGCAACAACAGGTAGCTTGTCCATTAGCCGGTGTATCAGTGACTTGGAGAATACTTGAACTTGGTCAAATCTTTCCTTGTTTGGCTTCTGTTCTAGATCCTGATCTTAGAGGCAATTTTGATGCTTAGTCTTGTTGTCCTCATGGCTGTTCATTTTATGGAACAAGATATTACAGTTGATCCTGAAGGAGAAGAAACAGTTGTCAGCATTTACCAAGAGGTGGATGAGGAGCAAGTCCTGTACGAGCAGATCTTGGGAGACAGAATAACTGAAGAGGAGACTGCCATCAGATCTAATGACTCCTGCAGGTAAACTGAGCCTGAAGGTTCACGAGGAAGGTTCACCTGGTAGAAAAGTGGATGAAGTACTATTAATTTGGGAAGAGTGGGCAAATAGTTTAGGTATTGGGTCATTAGCAATTGCTTGGTATGATGGGTGGTAGGGGCAATAACACAACTCGAGAGCTGAGCCTGCATGTTCAGCCCAGCTCTGTAGTTGCTCCACCACCTCCAACCATTCTTCCTGGTGTAGTATCACATGGAGGACAGATAAAGCAGCTCTCTGCTGAGCTCCTTCTCTTTCAGCAGCTGGAGTTTGTCACTGGGAGAAAGTGCAGAGGGCATCATAGTGAAAACCAGCCCCTGGAAGGCATTTCTGTCCCCACTTCTATGATGGTAAAATTAAAAAAAAAAAAAAAAAAAAAAAAAAAAGTTCATTGAGAAGCTATTTTTGCTAGATTTGGGAGGACAATATACATATATGCTTGTGTAAAAAAAATGGAGATAGAGAAAAATCCCAGTTTGTTTTTCCAACTCATCTTGTTTCCTGCTGGGGTTGACTTTCAAAATAGCCTACTATACTGTATGACAGGCTGCTGGTTTTCCTGCAAAGTATCCATTTTTGTCACAGTTGTTTGTTTCATGGTATGTAATTGCCATTGCAGCTTTAAACTTGTGGAAAATGTTCCTTACGACCTAGCTTTTGAGATAAATAGCACGGCTGCCATACCCTTGTACAGAGCCTGGACGAGTCTCCTTGATATAGCCCAGGAAAAAATTCATATAGCTTCTTACTATTGGTCTCTTACTGGGAGGGATATCAACGTCAATGATTCATCTTCAAAACAGGTAGGAGAAAATTAACAGTAAGCAATAGGCAGAGTCTGGAGCACTGTAAAGGATGGATAAGGCCATTTTATGTCAGGCAGGTAGAAAGTTTAGCCATCCATCGGGAATTGTGGATAGACCGAAGGCCAGATGCTGGCCTGTTTATTACTATGGATATAGTTTTTCCCGCCTTCTGAGCCTTCTTCCTCGGCATCCCCACAGGCTCTGGGACCACTTTCCTTGATTTCCTCCCCAAGTGCACTCAGGGTTGTAAGTTTACAACTTTCCTCTATGTTAGGAAAAGTAAGAGAGACATATTCAGCTGAAGCCATTCCTTTTGCCATTTCTTTTAAAGAGAAATGACACAGAGTATTTGCTGAGCATCAGCATCCGACAGTGGATCTTCATTGGCAGATTCACCCTTGAGGTCTGGAATGGATGTGGTCGCACTTTCAAATCTTCTATCTTACAGCACCCAATGACACAAAATAAAGTTTGAGTCATATGCTGGATCAGAATCTTTGTTTTTTTCTCTACTTGAAACACTTCTAAAGTAGGTGACATTTCTGACCATCCCTGTGTTTGTTTGTTTTAAATGAAGCATCCTGTAAAACTACATGTGCATATAACATGAAATATGTACTATGACATACTATAATATATAAAAAGTTGTAATAAACAATATTAACGAACAATAAATAACAAAAAATATCATGCAGGGTGAAGATATTCTGAAGAGACTGGAAAAATTACTTACAGAGAATGTCTCTGTGTACATTGCAGCAAGTAAGCCAACTTTGGCTACAAACTCAACTGACCTTGATGTTTTAGCAGGAAAAGGTAATTATCTCACTTAAGTGATATCCTCAGCATTTCAATATTGCAAAAAGACACCTGAGAGAAATTGGTCTCAGGTCTGCTCTAGCACGGTGCTTAGATGTGCTCTGAGCTTGAAGTCTGTTCGCATGATGAACACTTTGTATGCACTAGATCACAATTTTTGGGTATGTGGTTATGACCTTATGGGTTTTTCTTAAAGTTCAAGTTTTCTGTTTGCTTGCAAATTATTGTATTGCCAGAAATGAGGGCCTATCAATTTTGACTGATACTACTGGCTACAAGTAGTAGAAATCCAGACATATTATGACTGTAAGGCATATTTGAACCTTTTTTACCTCCTTCCCTGTCTTTCTTCAGGGGCTCATGTTAGAGAGATCAATTTTGGGCATTTGACAGGAGGTGTGTTGCATAGCAAATTCTGGATTGTAGACATGAAACACATATATATCGGTAGTGCAAACATGGACTGGAGATCTTTATCTCAGGTAAGGTCTGCTGCAGCATATTCAACCATTCAAACACCTTCCCATCTTCCCTTATTGAAAAAGATCTGGGGAAATATTGTACCTAAACACATGATGAAATCCAGTCAACAGATCTGGGAACAGTGAGTCAAATGCATTCATCATGCAAAATCATAATGTAAAATACTGGCTGAGTGGGGCAAATGTCAAAGAAGCTCCAGAAGATGGAGCTGGTTCTTTCTCAGACTGTGACATAACTTGCTCTCTTTGCAGGTTAAAGAGGTTGGTGCTGTAATATACAACTGCAGCTGCTTAGCCAAAGATCTCTGGAAAACGTTTAGTACTTATTGGAATCTTGGACATGTTAATGCCACCATCCCATCACCCTGGCCTCTTAACTATTCTACCAACATTAATAAGTATCATCCTCTAGAAACAGAGGTTAATGGAACCTTGACAAAAGCCTATTTTTCTGTAAGTAGGTTTTAAAATAAAAGATTGACCGTAACCCGTGACCAGAAAAGTTTCTTCAGGGCTTCTCAATTCCTTGTGCTCCAATTGGGTAATAATTCATAGAATCATGAAGGTTGGAAGGGACCTTTAGAGATCATCTAGTTCAACCCCTTTGCACACGCTGGGTTACCTACAGTGTATGTGTCACAGGATTGTGTCCAAGCAGGTTTTGAAGATCTCCAGAGAAGGAGATTCCACAACCTCTCTGGGCAGCCTGTTCCAGTGCTCTGTCGCCCTCACTGTCGAGAATTTTTTCCTTGAGTTCCTGTGGAACTTCTAGTGCTTCAGTTTGTGGCCATTTTCTCTTGTCCACTCGCTGCCCACCACTGAAAAGAGGCTGTTCCCATTCTCTTCACTCCCTCCCTTAAGATATTTATTCAAATTCATTCAAAAGGTTTCTTTACCCACAGAGTAAGGCAGGAGTCAGCTAGACTTGCTTCTGCGTGAGCCAGGATCATGTTGGCAGAGCCAGCTTTGGTGTATCAGGTCACATGGCATGGACAGGGTGTGGGATCCTTTAGTCATATGTGGGCTCAATATTTTCATGAGCAGCTGACCCATCAGGGTAGGGAATTCATGAGAAAGAATAGTGCTCCACCTTCGATTTATTGTACTATTGTAATGAGAACTGAACAGAATTGAATAGAAATGAATCAAAGTCTGTCAAAACAAGGATGGAATCATTGACCTGCATGTTTTCTTCCTTATAGGCATCTCCTCCTACATTTTGTCCAAAAGGTCGTACCCGTGACCTCTTTTCTATTATCAGCATTATCGGTGAAGCAGCAAAATTTGTCTATGTTTCCATTATGGAATATTTCCCTACCAGTCGTTTTGTTCATCCACAAAGGTATGATTTTAATCCTGATCAAATTAGTTGACTTCTTCACTACTTTTGTAGCTGCCTGGGCTTTTTATAAGAAAAAAAATGCCACCTTTCTGAAAGGAAAATAGTCGATTTTTTATAAGCAAGCTGAGGCTTTCGTCACCCATCCCAACTGTCTCATAGGCTCTTGAGTACTGATGGTAGAGCAAGAATGGTATACAATACTGCCTTGTGCTTTGCTAGCATTTTAGAAGCAACCTCCCATGAGCTTCTCACAGCAAGAAATAAATGAAAAGTGCCAGGATATGAATAATCAGGTTCAACTCCATTCAAGGTACAACATACCAATCTTATGAACACAGAAATAGAGGAATGGGAAGAACAGAAATATATCTGAGATTAAGACTTTTCAGAGAAAATATCGCCCTGAAGATTCTTGAGTTCTAGGTGTGCTCTCTGCTCTTTGATATATTTGACACACAATCTAGAGGCTTATTTTTAACTCTGTCCTTACTGACCTCTGCCATAGTAGCTGTAACGGTCCCTAAAAGATACTTCTGGGTTTCAGTTTTTTTCTTTTACATTTCCGTCTAAAGATATCCAAGCTCATCAAGCATGCTGGACAGATGCAGTAGCAGTTTGCTAAGACAGGAAGGTTGTGGTGACCTGGAATGATCAAACTGTGCATAGTGGACCACTGCCAAGGTCCTCCTGGACTACCCAAGGTCACTGCAGAATTATGCAGACTCTGCACATCAGCTAAGATCTGAGTAGCAGGGAAAATTAGTGAATCATGGGACAACCACAAGGACTCCAAATCCTCTTAGATATGCTTGAATTAGGATGTTTACATGGAACTGAGAGCTCTGAGCATTATCTGCTTGTAACATTTCTGGGTTCCCAAATATCTATATAATCTGACTGAGAAAGAAGTTTAAGAAAAATACACATAGTTATGTATACAATGTAGCTTGTAAAGAATAAGATGATCTCTAGGTTACCATTTCCCCACAGCTATAGTATTTGTCATGTCCTCTGGAATGACTTGTGCAAAGCCTGTGTTTTTCAGCTGCGCATATCTAGTAGTGCACAAAGTCTGCAGAATGATCATTGACTCTGATAATTCCACTGTCCACTTTTTTTTTTTTTCATTTCACTTGAAGCAAATTCTCAATGGCTAGTTTCCATGTGAAGGATAATTTTGTAAATCAAACTCCTTAGAGGATTTCTGTTTCTGTTTTAAGTTTGAATTTCTGCATTTCTCATGTCCTGATTTTTGCCTAAGAATAGGTTCACAGAAAGTCTTTTTTTCCCCCTTAGGAATGAATGTGTTAATGCTACTCATTCTTCACTTTAAGACTTAATCCACCATTTGTGACATCTAGGGCCTAATCTGATGCAAACTAGAGTTTGAAAGGCCCAAGGAAGGTGCACTGGGCCTCAGGCTATCTCCCCAGCAACCAGCTGTACTGTAATGAATTGGGGCTGATTAGTTCAGGTTAGGTTCTTCTAGCAGCTGAGGCTGCAAGAACAAAGCTTCTGTTTTAATGCCTGAGTTTTAATCAACTAGAAGGTGATACATTAAAAAAAAAAAGATATTATTCAGAAAGAGTACCTCTAAAAAATATGTTTTCCCAAGTTTTTCGGGATTTGCAAGTTGCAGACAGCCCGAGACTAAAAGCACATGGTTGCTCTGTTGATTAGAAGGGGACTAAAGTCTTTGTATATGCATTAGATTAAAAGGAATAAGTTAGGGAAATGAATTCATCATTGCTCATGGGATTGTGGGTGATTGCTCGACCTCTCTGTGTGTCAGTCTTCTAAACTGTACCAAAGATGTTTATCTTCCTCTATGCAGTGCTTTAATATTTACAAAACCAGAGTACTGCACAAGGATTTGAAGCTATTAGTCCTAGGCCTTATACTGCCCAACCTATAGTGTTGAGTAATTAAGTGCAGGATGTTAAATTTTTTTCCCTATGCCATTGCCAACACAAGTGCCAGGAAAATTGACAGGCCCCATGTTCAGAGAGCACAGCTTTGTTTATTTGCTTGAGGGCACATGACATACTAAATAAAGAAATGGTGATGGGAAGGAAGAGAACCCTTTTGCCCTGGCTGATGGCACAGGACCACCATGGAGACTAGAAACAGTATCCAGGTACCTGAAATGGCCGTATTCTGTAAATAAGAATAAATAAACCTAAGAAGCCCATTGCTCTTGGGCTTTGCTCTGGGCACCACACTGACCTCTACTTTGGGCTGCATGATCTGGCTTTCCACTGGAGTTGCTATTATTATTTTTAATGCCTTAAGGAAATAAGGTTGATAGGCTCACCCTGTGTGTGTATGTGTATAGATGCATTCATCTATCTGAGATCGCTTTTTGATCAGTTTCAACTAATTTTGACAGAGTTGACGGTCTCAAAACAGACTGAGCAAAGAAAGTAGAGGTGAGAAACCCTATTTATATCCCCAGTAAAGCTATGAGTTCTGTTAAATACATCAGAGAACCCACTTTCACATGGCATCACTTGTATTCTCAGTTTGCTCTCGGAGCTTTCTAGTGAGCATGTTGCAGACGTACCCTTCTCTCCCCCCACTTTCTTTTCTCTAGATACTGGCCAGTCATTGATAACGCTCTGAGACAGGTGGCATTCAACTACAGAGTACAAGTACGGCTTCTGGTCAGCTGCTGGGCCCACACTGACCCAGCCATGCTCCATTACCTGAAGTCACTGCGTGCTCTCAACAACCCTCAAATGAACATCAGTGTCAATGTGGTAAGGCAAGAAAGCTGGTTTTGAGAAGATAACTTGAAGATTTGCCCCCCATGCACTGATTTTGGTATCTGTGTGTGCTCTGTATTGTGGCTCTGTGCGTGTAAGTAGAAGGTTTTGGCAGAGTAGACTGTTTCCGTTGTCAGCCTGACAGTCTCCGACCCTTGAGAAAATCAAGGCCAAGAGATAACCTTTGATGAAACCACTATTGAAAGAGATATTGAGACATATGATTACTGGTAGCACTTGTGACAACAGCAAGACAGTGGCTGACACTGAACACCATGTCAGTAACAGTCTATATGGCAGCTTATGGCTGTTATCAATCTTTTCGTCTATGAAGTATCCTGGATGGGTCTAATTACTAACAGATTTTTTACAAATGACCGCTGCTAGCCACCTCTACAAACTTAGATTGGATCCATAGGGACGGGAGTAGATAGCTAAGCTCCTAAATGGTGTAGATACCAGAGCAGAGAGGAGTAACAGAAGGAAGATGCAATGACTTTTTTGACATGAAAGGAAAAGAAATTTTAGATTTTAGTAGAAGTTGATGCAAGAAATGAGACATTATAGTCTACAATGCTGTTTGTGTTTGTGATCAGTCCATTCTAGCACAAAATAACATCAGCAATCAGTGGTAAATGCAGACCTATTAAACAGCTGCCTAAAACTGCATTTAATTGTCTGCCCTGTAATGATAATAGCTGTCACTAATGGAACCTTGTGAAGCAAACATTATCGTTATCTGATCTCAATTGCTTATCCAATTTTATGTCTAGTGAAAGTACTATTTGTTAGTTTTCTTAGATAATGGCAAAATCCCTTTTATGGTGCGTTTAATATGTATAGTATAATCTCTTTGTTCTGTACTATTCTGTTCTTTAAAAATATGAGAAATCTGCTTTGTCCAATTCGTCTGTTCCTTACTCTGTTATTTCTATATACATTTTTAATTTCTCTCCATTTAGAAACTCTTCATTGTTCCAGTTCTGAATCACACAAACATTCCTTATGGGAGAGTGAATCACAACAAATATATGGTTACTGATAAAGTAGCCTACATTGGTATGTATTTTGTTTTTCCAAACAGTTACAATATCTTCAGATATCTACTGCTAGGACTGAGATAAGAAGGGGGAAATATATAAAAAAAAATGCTAGGTGGAGTAAATAAGCATATCAAAGTATATGACTTTATCACACTGTCTGCCCTGCATGAAATAGAGATGTGAAGGAGAAAAAATAATGCAGGTCAAGTTCAGCAAGAGATTATTTCATGTGACTGTGAACCATTAAGAATGTGATAACTCTTGAGCGCACAGTGTGTGACAAGCACAGGGGGAACAGTAGGAATTTCACAGACTATGCTCAGAGTGATGCAGTGGCAGCTAATGCTCTAACATGCAACATTATCATGCTTTAATAAAAAGAAATTGCTAGGAGGGATTAATTGCACGCACTATTTGTTCAACAAGATTCTAGAATGGAAATGAGAAAACAAAAGTGTCAATAGCTGCTCAATTCCTGACAGTCTGGAGGGTGATTATTTCTCAATCTGATTTTAAGAATCCTTAAAAAAACAGCGAAAGAGGTCTGTCATTTCAGTCAGCTCCTTCTCCAAACAGAACAAACCAGCAGCCTTCCAGTGGGCTAAGGACTGGCACCTCCAATTGACTGCAGTAGAATTTGTCTCTTACTATGTTGTTTTTTGAAGATAGATATATGGATAATTTGCTTTCACGAGTAAAGACCATCTAAAATTGACAGAAAAAAAATCTGTGCTAAAGTGTTAAAATGTGTATTTTTACACAGTGTTCATGATGGTGGCTTTGAAGACAGCC
This sequence comes from Crypturellus undulatus, assembly GCA_013389825.1. Lineage (NCBI taxonomy): Eukaryota > Metazoa > Chordata > Aves > Tinamiformes > Tinamidae > Crypturellus > Crypturellus undulatus. Next base: position 305,560 of record VWPW01001166.1, on the reverse strand, counting down.
TTATACAGTTGGATTTCCACCTTTGCCTACCAAAACTGATTAAAAAAAAGGCTTTGCATGTTTAACCCAGTGCAATTACTGAGGAGTTATTCATCAGTCGAATTTCTCCTTTTCTTTTCCTTTAACAATTAAGATAGTGCTCTGGAGCTCATTTTCTGTTATTTGTTTGCTCGTGGCAATATTGAAACTGTTTGAGATTATTTTAGTGGTATTTTCTGTTATTACAGAAAAGGAGAGAATTAAGTACATTAGGTTTTTGTTTGTTTTCTTTTGTTTTCTTTCTTTAATGCAGAAATTTATATCAAACACTGTCTTTTCCCCCTTTTAATATCTGAATGCTGCACTTTTCTGTTAAATTTATAATGAGTGGATTCATGCATCTCTGACACAAGCCCAAAGGAATCACACTTGCAAAGCTTCAGGGTAGCAGTTAATACTGCCTTTCTAAGGTTGAGGTCTGAAATAAGAAAGAGGTGACCTGATTTTTGCTGATCCACTGGCCCTAATGAGATTTCCCATTGTACAGCGAATCAGCAAACTCAGGCAAATGTGTACTTAACAAGTATGAAGATCAAACAAAATGCTGAAAAATTTATGTTTTCTAATTAGTTAATTTTCCATTGCACAGGGACTTCCAATTGGTCAGAAGATTACTTCGTTAATACAGCTGGTGTGGGACTAATTATCAAACAGAATTCAACCAACTTGCAAAGGCAGCAATTGCCTATCCAGGAACAACTGAAAAAGCTTTTTGAGAGAGACTGGGATTCCAAATATTCAGTGAATTTGGAAGATGTGCAAGGGCAGAAAGACTGTAACTGGAGAGGTAGATTATGATGTGAATTAAAATATAAATTTAACATAGAAACAAAAAGATACTCAAATCTTGTTCATTGTGAGCTTTATTCTCCTCTTCTCAAAGAAAGGAGACTTGTTTCCTCATTATGTCCAAATTGTTTGATGATATGAGAACTCCTTGTAGTTGAGTCTACCTGCATAATCATTAGTGTGTGACATTGTCTTTCTTGTGTATGATGAAGCCATCTCAGACTTAATGAAATGTATACATAATTATATGCCAAGCTATCTGATATTAAAGTGGACATGGAAGAAATAATATTACAGAAACTGTTCATTATTGCTGTGCTGTGCTATCTAAGGAAGATATATATTTCAACACTAATGTTCCAGTAACTTTGAGATTTGAGCCACATAAGCAATGACCTATGTTGCTAACACCCTAAGGGCATGTTTTTAAAACCCGCTGCCTCCTCTTCCATCACAGCTGCTTTCCTCCCCTCTTGGCTCTGGGGGTCCTCCAGGAGGGGACACTTCTCTCCTCAGGGCAGGGATGCCACCAACCCTTGGACAAGACCATCCCACCTGGTTCCCGACTGGTGGCAGGTGCCGTGTCCTGGCAGTGCTTCCTTGGTGCCCTGTTTGAGGAGCTGCAGGCCTGTGACCCACTGCTAGCAACGGGGGACCCAGCCCAGGGCTTCACTACATGAAAAGGGGCCAGGACAGAGCTCGACTGAAACAGCTCATGGAGTGTTTGCGTTAAGCTAAACCAAAGTGGGTCCTTCATTCCTGCTTGACCTCTGTCCTGACGGAGGAGCTGTGTGGCCAGAGCAGTTTTGGGGGCTGCATGCTCCTCTTCCAGGCACTGCTTTAGGCCTTGGCCACCACAAGATGGTGGTGTCTGAAAACTCTGGCATTGCATGCTCAAGGTCTGGTGGTCCTACCTTGGCGGAGCAGGAAAGGGAAGATGAGGAAGATATGAGAGGCTCAGGAGATGGTGCCATGTTAGATGCCTCCTAGATGAGTGTGTGGAGCCAGCATGTGAGCTTTTTGCCTTGGCCTTGACATGCAGCTGGGGAGAGCACCTACAGGAGAGCCTGTGTCAAAAGCCTGGTGCAGGGCTCCCCTGCACAGCTTCAAAGATGTGGTGAGCAATGGTCCTTCTCTAACACCCTCATCTCTGCAGCTCTGGAACCCAAACAGGCCTCCCCAGCCTGGGGCACGTAGCAGCTCGAGGTCAGTGCAGTGTTCAGGTTTGATCATCAGCAAGCAGGTAAAACATGCTGCTGGTCTTGAACACCATGTGTTAGCTGTCACACTGATTTATAGCACTGTGAACACATGCAAACTCCCCATGCAAATGAGAGTGCCCCCCTGCCCCCGTGTGTGTTGGAGATGATCCCAAGCAATTTTCCGTTGTACCCTTTTTTGGTTTCCCAGCAGCTTGTTTTAGCCATCTCTCCCAGGACTTTCCAAGATCCCTTGGACTGATGTATTCCTCATATAAACCAACGTGTGTTGTTGTTAAGGCAAATTTTTACAGCTTTTATTTATATCTATGACCAACACTGAATCTTGTGAGTATTCACATTCTCATGAACATATTGATGAGATGCAGCACTTTTAGCCCTCTCCTCCACCATTTCCTTTCTCAATTATTCTTAATATTTAGAAATTTCCCATTCACTAATTATAACTCCTTGCAAAGTGGAAACCACTCCCTGTTGGTTTTCACTCTTCACGGGTTTATTGTCCTATGCCAGCAAGTACAAGTAGTGCTATATTACTACTTGTATGCAGGAACAACTGCTGGACAGAGCAAGAGTCCAGCAACGAACACACTTGAATAGTAGGGTTACTTTGAAAACATTTTTGAGAAGTTGTGTCTGTAACACACGAAAGTACTTTTCCTTGTGCTTGCTCCTCTAGATGGCGCTCGAAGCTACATTTTCCCTGTATTTTGGGGACTAGTTTCTGCAACTAGAGGAAAACTTTCTTTTTGCCCTTGTCAGCTCAAACCTACATGTGCTACGTTGTTCAATCGGGCACAGTTCCCAGACAAACTGAGAGGCTTGTTTGGGGTAATTTAAGATTTCTGTGGGCTGAGATTCAGCTTATAAAGACTTTTTTGGCATTTTTGCCTTTCCCAAATTGAGAGTAGACTATTCAGAGGAATTGTTGCTTCTTTTCTCTACTAGTCTTTCCACATCTATTTCATTCATCTTTTAAAACATCATAGTGATTATTGCTTTGTGGCCATTAGCATCTCAGAGCTCAATTTTAATTGCTTTTATTCTTTTGCCATTCCCAACAGGCACCTACAGATGGTGCTATATAGGTTTATTCCTGTTTGTGCCTTCAAGTAACTGCACACATTATTTTATATGAAGGCTCCCTTCAGGAATAATATGAATTGCTGTCAGAATAGGATACTCTTTATTACATTGATTACCTTTTCCTGGCCTCAGTTTTTCTGGTTTGGTCATAATTCCTTTCCTTAGTTTTGGGGTAAGTTGTTGTCCGACGTGGTAATTTTGGGTTTATCGGACACTGAGAAATAATCTTACGGAACCTTCAGAGAAATGTTGCATGATCCAAAGAAATGGTACATACCTAATACCTATGTGAACAACCTCTCCAAAGAGAATATCAGAAACACAAGATTCCAGGAATTCTTTAGAGCATTTCAGTCTATCTAAAAGGTACAGGAATGAACAACCCTTCAGGTTAGAGATGGCTTGACACTCCCTTTACAGGCCATTTTTTTTTTCTGTATTTGGTTTCCCTATAGTAGAATATGGAGAAAGAAAATATGGATCAGAAGAGTACAATAAAGAAGCATGACTGCACATACAAATATATAAAATTCCAGACAGGCATGGTGTTGAAGGGCTTATGGTTGGACTAGATGACCTTGACGGTCTTTTCCAACTATAATGATTCTATGGTTGTAATGGGTGAAAAGTCTCAGATTAGTTTGAAAACATTACACAGCTAGAAACTGTGCTGCCATGAAGTGGCCACTTCAGAGGATAGTGAGGTATACTCAAACTTTTTGCGAATATAAGTCATCTTTGCAGTAGCATCTGCAGTTTCCAGAATGAGAAAATCCTAGCAGATCAATCAGTAACTCATGCTACTCATGTTATTATTCATATGGTGAGTTTATTGTGAATTAAGAATACAATCAGTGTTTTTATGATATAAATCCATATGTGAATGCCATATGCATTCTGTTTTTGGCTGTGCACCTGAAATAAGCATTAATATAAACAAAGAGGTAAATAATTATATACATCCACTTTCCCAGAAAATCTTCGAAGCAATTCCACCAAGGTGTGGCAGATAATTCTGTGCATTTTTTGCATTTAACTAACCAGTAAATATATACATAAAAATTTTATTTACCCACATTTTTATCATTTTTCTTTGTCATATTTAATTCGGGTATTTTGAAACTTTCGATCAATTACATTTTTTGGTTGTTTTTCTCTTTTAATCTTTTAATCTTTTAAGGCTAAGTAGAACGCATCCCAATAATCAAAAGGAAAAAAAAGAGAGGGGAATGAATAAAGTGTTGTTATTCTATCTACACTAGTATTTTACTTTTATTTCTGCATTTTAAAATATGGAATATACATATATTCTAGCTGAAATAAAGAAAATATTTTAATAAGAAAACAAAATAGGTCATAAGTTTTCAATATAAAATCTAAGCAGGTAAGTGTAGTTCTCATAGTATTAGTTTATACTCCTTCCCAAAAATAATCTAGGATCTAACATAATCAGTGTATTTTTCAGAAGCCATTTAACAAGTCTTTTTGCTGTCTTTGAGACTTTCAATGGTTTATTTTCCCAGTTAATATATCTTTGCTAAAAGTTTGCTAAATCTATTAACTCCTCTGTATCTGCAGTTGTTTGCTTCTTTTTATGTAGATTTGAAGAAATAAATAATTTTATTAGTGTGCAGTATAGCACATTCATATACTTAAAAATTATATGTAGCAACTTATCTTCAATAAGCTTTTCATAAATGTCAGTTTTAACTTTTGTTTTATTTTCAGTTACTGCAAGATTCAGAAAGCAGATTTTTTTTCTATATGTACAGATTAGTTCTGTATGTGGTGGGGTGGGAAATGACCATTCTCATTTGGTTGCATCTCCAGCAATATTTGTTTGACTACCTTTTTCTTCTTCCAGCAAGATTAATTCAGTTCTTGCTGAAGATGTAACAATATTTCGAGAAACAGAAACATTAGATGAAGTCTCAATAATTTCAGTTTTTTCACATTCTGTTACTGTTTCTTTCGGTGATAAGCTTTCTTGTGCATCAAAAAATATATCGGGTTTATCTGATGGACTGTCTTCATCTGAGCTTCTTCTATCTTTATGTCCTGTCTCCTCCTCTTTATCAACAGTCTTTGCCTTTTTGGAAGGAGATGTGAAGCCAAGCTTGGGAAATCTAAACCATCCAGGTTTTTCAGTTTGCTTAGAATAATCACTTTCTAATGTGCTAATGGGTTTTGTGTCTTCTGGAACTGATTTTTTCACTTCTGTTTTTAAATCTGAGTTTGTTTCATCACTAGAAGATGAAAAGCCAATGTTGGGAAGCCAAAATTTGAATCTTCCGGGCGATCTTTTACTATCAGTCTTTTCTTTTTGATCAATTATGCCTTTTTCTTCGTCATCTAGTGCTTCAGCTACATCACCATCTTTAGGGAGAGGAGCTACAGGTTTTCCCTCTGATGACCTATCAGGATGACTGTCTTCTGGTTTACTGGAAGGTTTAACTTCAACAGTAGCTGTTTCTAACTTTGGTAAGCTGACAGAAATAGATACTGGTCCACTACATTCCTCGGTCTCAATGTGTGTTTTTTCAGATAATTTAACTTCTTCACTGCCAGTCCTCTGTGCTGGTGCTCCCAAACTTTCATCAGGTTTGCCCACTGATGCATCAGTTTCATATTCTGTAGAAGATTGCTGGACTAGCACATCTAAGTTACTGTGTGATTCAGGCAGTTTCGCCTTGAGCAAAGAGAATCCCAAAGTAGCAGTTTTAACTTCTGACGAGAGAATCTCTGATTCTTTCAGTATCTGAGTAGAGTAAATCTCACACCTTTCAATAGCAACATGTTCAGGTTCCACTTTCTCATATATTTCTTGTCCCTCTACATATGACCAATGAATACCTTGTCCTACATTAACAGAAGAGTCTATGGTAGCACTCACCTGTGCTGTTTTAATGTCAGGTTCAGACAGCATCAGAATTTTGCTTTTTGCCTTTTGAATACCACCTTCTAGAGCCTCTGGTGTTTCAAGGACTGTAGAGCTTTCCTCCACTTGCACTATTTCAATGTCAGTACTTGTTATTTTAGGTTCTGTTGTCAATTTTGACACTGAAACGTGAGCTTCAGCTGGGAAAGCTTTGAAAGTGAATCTCGGTATTTTTAATTTTGGAATTTTTATATTTACTTCCAAGTCATCTTCTGATTTGTCCACAGTGCCCACTGTCATTCTGGCAGATGGTTCTATAAGATCACTTCTTAGGTCAAAAGATATCTCTGATTTTTGAAACTGAATTTCTGCTGTGCCTATTTCAGTTTTAGGCAATGAAACAGCTTCTGACTTAGGCAAATCATCTTCAGAACCCTTCACTTTTGAACGCAATGCTCCAAACTTTGGAAACTTAAACTTGTATGTTTTAATTTTACTTGTTTCTTCTCTGTCTTCTACTTGCACATCCACTCCTGCAGACATATCCTTTTCAACACTTTCCCCTTGAAATTCTACTTCAGGATCTACTTTGCCAATTTTAACATCCATTTGCCCTCCTGGAACTTCTAACTTCAGATCTTCCAGCTTACTTGCAACATAATCATCATCCTCTGACTCCTTTGTTGTAGACAATTCACATGCAGACCTTTTCAGTTGGTTTTCTTGACCATCTTTTCCTATGATTTTCATCTCATCTTTTATCTTTCCTGTCTTAATTGCTGCATCTTGACCTTGGATGACCAGATCTGCCTTTGGAAGACTAGCATCTATTTTTTCCCATTTTGTGTCCAGATTCATTTCAGGTGATGAAGGTTTAAATTCTACTTTTGAAGCCTTAAATTCAATGGAACTTTCTAGTTTGGGGATTTCTATATCATGGGCTTTGACTTGGTGCTCTTGAAGAGTCAGATCACATGTAGGAAATTTATTTGGGCTGTCTTTGTCAATTTTTGAAGCACTTGTTTCTGTTTTAGACAATTCTCCTGAAGATACTTTGAATTCCAAAGTAGGCATTTTTTGTCCTTCAGTGCCGTGCTTAACCACATCTGCATAAGTTTCAGTTTTTGGAATATCTACTTTACTATCTGTTCTTTCTGTAGATAATAAAATATTTCCTTCCATCTTTGACAAGCTAACATCAGAACTCTTCACAGAATCTCCTAATTTTAGGATGTCTTCTTTTCCAGCATTAATTTCAGTGGCTGCATGTGGCAAAGATAAAGTATTTTCAGGGATATTTATCTCAGTTTGTATTTTGGCAAAGGGAATGCCTACCTGAGGCTTTTCCAGACTTCCTTCAACATCAGCATCACCTTTTTTTTCCTTTAAGGATGTCCGACCAAATGAAGGTATTCTGAATTTTGGCATTTTAAACCATCCCTGATGTTCTTCAGTATGAATTACTTGAGCTTTTATTTCTTGTTCTTTTAATTTTATACCCTTCTCCTCAAGACTCTCATCAGCTCCCTCTGTTGCTGATGCAGTCACTGACTGGAGATTAATGTCTATCTTGGGAGCTTCAGTACCAGCTGTCAGAATCTGAGGTGTTGCGATACCCCCAGCATAAACCTGCATTCCAGGATCTGAAGTATCAGATTTAAATTCTGATGCAGGAACACCCAGATCAATGTCAGCAATTTCTGTTGTCATCTGCAGCTGGGGTAGCTCAGCTTCTGTTTTTGGAGAGCTGATCTCAGGCTCTGTCCCCTTCACTTTTGCTAGAGAGATTCCAAATTTTGGCTTCTGGATTTTGGGAATTTTAATTTTGCCTTCAGTACCTTCCAGTTTCATCTTTCTTCCATCCATGATTGATGATCCTTCACTTCCTGCTTCAGGGCTCTTCAGTTCAGTTGGGACTTCTCCTTTGGGAAACTTAATTCCTGTTTTTTGACTGGTAACTTCCTTAGCAGAACTTGATTTTAGAACAACCTCTTGAAGACTGCCCTCTGAGGAAGGCAGGGCAACATCAGCTTTTGCCACGCTGACACCCAAGTCCCTTTGGGAGGCTTCGACTTTTACTCTTACTTGAGCACCCTCTTCTGTGCTTTTAGAATAGCATCTTTCTATATCAAGTATCTGTATTGAATCATCACCATCTCCTTCTACTTTAGGAATAGTAGCATCAGCTTCAACTTTTGGTAAACTCACCTGAGATTTGGGAATCTTGATTTTGGACAGTGAAATTTTAGGCATGACAAATTGCGGCTTTTTAACTAGACTTTTTTGTTCACCTTTTCCTGCAGAAATTTCCAGATCAAGTGCTGTGGTAGGACCTTGATCATCAGTTGCAGTTCCTGTCACTTCTGTGTCTATTCTGCCTGACACTGCAGAAAGTTTATGATCTTCCAGATGTGCTCCAGAATCTGATTTAACATATGCTTCCTTTTTTGGTGACCTACTAAAGGATGGAAGTTTGAATTTGGGCATTTTGAAATGTCCTTCTTTCTCTTCTCCATCTACACCACCATGCTTTATTTCCCCCTTAACTTTTGATGCTGTATCTGAATCCTGAATATCACTCCCTGTTTTGGGGATAGAAATGTCACCTGATGGGAGGTAGACATCAATCTCTGATGTACTATTGTCGGCTTCAGGCATTTGAGCTTTAGGGGTGAAATTTTCTATTTTTGCGGCAGGTTCCATTTCCAGATTGGTTGCTTCAACAGCAATGTCAGCAATTTCTATCATGGCTTTTAACTGGGGAACACTGATCTCTGATTTGGATTGTATGACTTCCTTTTCTGTCACTTTTCCTTTCAAATGTGTAATTCCAGACTTTGGCATTTGGAATCTAGACATTTTAGTTTTTCCTTCAGGACACTCATGTTTTATTTCTGCAGTATCCACAGCAATTTCATTTGATATTCTTTCAACAGATGTCTCAGGGCTCTTCAGCTCAAGGGAGCCTTCAGTTGTCATCTTAATCTCTGAGCTGGAGAGGCTGTCATCAGCAGCAACTGATTTCAATGCCAGGTCAACATGTTGAAGACTGACTTCACATGTAGGAGGCTTAACCTCAGCTGGAGATATGCTAACATCCATGTCTACTTTGGGAACTTTGACTTCTGGTTTGGAAAATTCCGAAGTTGGGATTCTAGCTTTTGGCACCATTATGCCCATTCCTGCCTCATCTCCACTCCTCCCTTGCTCAGCCTTCTGCAAGGAAACACCTCCTTCTTTGGGACCAAAAAAGTCAGTTTCTAATTTAGGCAGAGAGACTTGAACTTTTTGACCTTTAACTTTAGGGAGTGAGATCTTAGGCATGATAAATTGAGACTTTTTCATTTTTCCCTTTTCACCACCTTTTTCTGTTGATGTATCCAGTTCCACACTGGGATATTGATTTTCAGGGATAGCTAGCACTAATTCAGATTCTTTGTCTCCAGATAAAGCAAGTGCAGTGGGTTCCTCCAGATGTCTCTCCGTTTCAGACAGAACAACTGCTTCTTTCTTTGGGGACCAACTGAATGAAGGCAGTTTGAATTTTGACATTTTAAATTTGCTTTCTTTTTCCTCAATATCTTTTTCTCCTGAAATTACATCTTGTTCTAGCTTGCATTCTAAACTTGAATGCTGGATTTCCATTTCTACCTTTGGCACGGTAACTTCCATCGATGGAAGACTGACATCCAACTTTGGTGTATCCGAAACAACTTCAGCTGAAGGCTTTTGCACATTTACACCTAATTGAGCTTCAGGGCCTTGAACTAGACTTTCGGTTACAATATCAGTTATATCAGATGTTACGTTTTCCTTAGAAATTTCAGGTGGCACTTTAGAAGGAATGTCACTTTCTGACGGTTTTCCCTTTGACCAAGAAATTCCAAATTTTGGTTTTCGGAATCTAGGTATTTTAACAGTATATTCCGTGTCATCCACAGATATTGCAAAAACTGGTGCTTTGACTCCCAAGTTCAGAAGACTTTGCTCCGAAGAACCATCCTCAGTTAAGATTTCAAAATCTGTGAAAGAAAGATTTGAATGAGCAAGAGATGATATTTTTGAATCAGATTGCTGTACATTCATTTGATATTTAGTTAAAGTTACGTACCCTATGAATAATCAAGAATTCCGTTCAATTATAGAACAAGCACTGTCAACTATAGAGAAACACAAAATACGAATTCTAAATTTAATAATGTGAAAAGCAGTTTCATCCTTCTCATTAGGAGGATAACTTGCTAAAACATTGCTTGAGAGAATACCAGTTTCCTCACCTACTTCATGATAATAAGACTGTGACTGAGCAAAATCAATACTGCACATAATCTCCATCTCTGATTTACAATTTATAAAAAGAAAAATTTTTAGAATTTAAAAAAAAAACAAATTTTAGCTTTAAACATCTCACCATCCTTTGTAGAGGAAGCAAATGTAACAGCATTGTCAGGTGCCGCAGTGCCATCAACAGGCAAGGTCACGTCGGCTTCGGCGCTTCCCGCGGGCACCGTCACCTGCGGCTCCTTGAGGCTCACGTCCACGTCGGCGGTGACGGCGCCCTTGGCCTCTCTGCTGCTGGACCAGCCAAAGGAAGGCATGCCGAACTTGGGCATTTTGAACTTGCTGTCCTTCGCCTTGGAGGCCTCCTTCTCTGGGGCTTTTACTTCCCCCTCGACGGCGACGGCCGCCTCGGGCGCCTGCAGCTCAACGGCGGCCGTTGGGAGGGCGACGTCGACGGAGGGCAGGGTGACGTCCACCTTGGGAGCCTTGATGTCAGCTTTGGGCATTTTGAGGGAGGGCATTTCCACCTTCCAGCCAGCTCCGTCCTTTTTGGCAGCGGGCACGTCGGCTTGGAGGCCCAGCGCGGGGCCTTCCCCTGTGGCGCTCACGGTGGCGCGGGCGAGGTCGACGTCTGCGGTGGGTAGGCTGGCGTCTGCTTGGGGCCCTTGGGCCTTGGGGGGCGAGACTCCAAATTTGGGCTTGTCGAACTTGGGCATCTTGATCTTGCCTTTCAGGCCGGCGCCTTCCACCTCGGCTCCGTCCAGCGAGACTTCGGCGGAGGGCGCTTTTACGTCGACCTCGGGCCCCTGGATGCTGAGGGAGCCTTCGAGCGAGGGCAGCTGGACGTCGGGAGCCGAGAGGCTGACGTCGCCCGCGCCGGCCTTTACCTCTATGTCTTGTTTTTTAATATCTGTACCTGGCATGGTTATATCTATTTTGTATTTTTTAATATCTTGTTGTTCTTTTTCTACCTTTGTATCATGTTTAAAAAATCCCATTTTGGGTATTTTTATCTTTTTCTTTTGAAATATTATTCCTGTCTCTGTATTTTTTTCTGGTATGTTTTCAACATTGTCTTCCTTTTCCTTGTATTGTACAGTTATTTTATCATCTTTTTCCTCACTCGTTTCCTCTTTTTTTTCTCTTAGAGACAGTGCAACATCCCCTATGTTGTTGCTTAAAATGCTTTCAATTTCTGTTTGTCCTCTTTCAGTCATTTCAAAGCCGGTTTTTATTTTCTCAATTTTTAATATGCTTGTTTTATCCTCTGCCTGGTTTTCTTTTTTTTGCACTGTGGCTGTTGATGTGTGTATTTCTGCTTTAGCCATACCTTTTTCTAGACCCTTTACATGTATGGATTCTTCTTCTATGTGATTTGTTATTTCTATGTTAATTACACTTTCTCCCTCGATTTTTTTTGTTGTTCCTTTTTGTTTCTTTTTTTGGGCTTTTGAAGTTGTCTGTGTTTTTTGTTTGGTTGGGCTCTCTTTCATATCTGGTATTTCTAAGCTGGATGTTGATATCTGTGTTGATAGAACTGGTACTTCTTGTACAGTAGACTTCAAGATTGATTCCTGGTCTTTTTGTTTTTTAAGGCTTATTTCAACTTCAGGGTGCTTTTTTCTTTGGATTGGAATGCCATTTTCCATTTCTTTCAAGTCTTTTGTTAAAGTTTCATGTACCTCCCCTGTTTTTGTCTCATTTGCAGAGGATGTGGTATATTCAACAGTTAGGATTTCAGGACTTTCCATGCTGATATCTTCTTTATGTATTTTATCTATTTCAGTTAACAGTTTTGTTTTTAGTTCTGTTTTTTGCTTCTCTTTTGGTTCTGGTTTTGATTTATGCATTTTGAATCCAATATTAGGGAACTTCAGTTTCTTCTGGCTTCCTTTTTTTTCTTTGGTATTGACTTCTTGTTGAAACTGAGACTCCGTGTCTGTGCTTGTTGGGGAAACATCTTGTATTGCAGGTTCATATGCATCTGATGTACTGTGAGATCTTCTATGCCCCAGTATCTTTTTATTTTTAATTGACTGGAATTTTGGCCAGGATAACCTATCTTTTTTAGGTCGCTTGCTTCTTCCCACCCTTTGGTTTACAATTAATGTTTCCTTGTCTTCTTCTGAAATAGTTTTTCCTGAAATGTGCAGTGTTTCTTCAGGAATGCTTTCACTGAGTTCTTTTTCCTGGAAAAAGAAATTAAGTAAGAAGTAGGCTAAAATCATAGTAAATATAACACAAATTAAAGTACATAACATACAATACACAGATGATTATTTTTTAAATCCAAACTATTTTTACATAAAACAACCTGATATATATATATGTAAAATATAGAAAAATAATTTTTAATGTGATCAAGACTTATAAACTTGTCTCTAGAGATGTCACTGATTAAGCACATTTTAAAGAGAAAATCTTATTATTGAACTCTTGAGGAACATATTTTCTTAAATTTTACATCTTGAAAACTACGGAACATAAATATTACTGAGTTTATCTATGCTAGTTCTGTCAACGGACACTTAACAATAAAAGAGTGATGTCTCACTAGACAAGAATGTTTTTTCTGTCCTAAATAAAGATTGTGGCATTATCCAAAATCTGCAGCATTCATAATGCTGGCAAATATTATGTGTGAAGTTTATTCTTCTCATGAATAATGATGTTAGTATATTTAAGTACATGACCAAGTCTTAAGAGAACATGAGTGTGTCTTCTGATCTGTATTTCCAGAGAGCACTATGTTAAAGTGTTATCCAAACTTTATAATCTAATCAAATAACTAACCTGACTTAATCTTTCCTTTTTGTACTGTGCTGTAGAGTGAATATGTTCTAGCTCCTTCCCAACAACTTTCCTTTTGAGGCTGAACTGGACTCTATATGGCTCTGAATACTGGAGAATCTTGAGGGCATCTTCATACTTGATATTATCAAAAAATATTGTAGCACTTAGAAGCTGATCACCTGCAATCAGAAGCAAACATTTTAATTATGTTTTGCTTTCGTGTCTTTTTTCAAATTCTATTGTACTTCACGCACACATAAAAATTATGCATACTATTTATATAAAATATAAAATGATTTTCACAGAATAGAATCACAGAATGACTGAGGTTGACAGAGACCTCTGTGGATCTAGTAGTCCCACTCTCTCTGCCAAAGCAGAGTGACCTAGAGCAAATAGCTCAGGACTGTGTCCAGCTGGGTTTTGCGTATCTCCACAGATGGAGGCTCCATAACCTCTCTGCATAGCCTCCTCCAGCATTAAACCAACCTCACAGTAATACATTTTCTTCTTCTGTTTTTTCAGTATTTAGACTTTGGAGTATTCCAGTTTAAATCCTCATTTAATGTAGCATAATACATTAATGTGGCATAATATTTTCTAAAAAATGAGTTAGAGGCAAAGCATTCATGATTGTAATAATGAGTTATTTGTTCTTTGCATTCTAACAATGTTTATATGCTTTCCATGTATCTTTTTCACCATTCCAGTGAAAAATAGATTATTTAAGGTATACAAAAATTATATTTCATTATTATTTTAGAAAGTGATCTTCGATTTTATTCATATAGAATTGTTAAACTCATATATAATATTACGTGGTTTGGCATCTACTCTCTCCGTTATTTAAAGACCTGCAGTTCAGATGTATATGTATATGCATAGTGAGTTATATTCCTAATTATTTTAAGGTGAAAAAGATATCAGAATATCAGATTGTACCTTCTTTCATACTAAATATTTTTGAAGCAGGAGATTCTTTAAGTACTTTTTTAATAAATATTCCCTCATTTCCTCCACCAGTCACGCTAAAACCGCTAGCACCAGCTTCCACTTCTGTTTTCAGAGTCACTTCCATCGTGTTCTAAATGTAGAGAAAAGCACGAGGTTATAATTTTTATTCATCTATATCAAAAACTGCAGTAGAAATTTCAGTCTCTTCAGTTATATTTTCAAGAAACATTACCTAAAAATGGAGAATATACTTGTTTAGTGTGGGTTCAACTCAGTTCTACATTAGAATTAAGCACATGTGTGAGGTCCATGCAGCACTGGGCTCATAAGGATTGTAGAACGTAGATTTAGATCATGAAGTTAAAATTTGAAACACATGGAATCTTTCTGGACCAAAAGATTCCATTTGCTGTGAAGATGTAATGTAGCTGAATTAAAGTTAATGGGCCAGAAAGACCAGAGTAACAGCTAGTGCTGTACTGGATGCAAACAAGAACAAACCAAAAAGCGCTGAAAAGAATTACAGAATGACCCCTAATAGGGCAACTGAATGTTCATGCCTGTATTATAGCTTAGCAATTTATAAAGTTCTTAGTCATAGCACATCTGAAGTTGTTCTTTTCTCATTTCTCCATACATCTGTCCACTGTCTGCATGTCATAATAGAGTCTACTGATGTGCAAGTCACATACCTAAAAGAAACTGCTTGCTTTTAGACTAACCTGTGGACGGCTCTGTTTTGATTTGTTTTCTTCTTGAAGCTGAAAAATAATTGTTATTTTTTAATATTCAGAATTGGTGCAGTTGTAAAGCATAACAAAAGTCATACATGAGCTAAAATCCCTGGTTTAGACTGAGAACTGGACCTGACTTAAATGACTACAGAATAAGGTTAAGACCTACAAAGCTAATTTTCAGTACATATGTATGATTTAACTACATTATTGGCAGTAGTAAATTAGGTAACAGAGCATTCCTGTACTGCACAGAAAATTTGCATGAAATAGTCAACAAAGACTTATTGTATGAAGAAGCCAGGAGCTCCTCTACGTGGAATGCAGGTCGGACATTTCTCATGCTTTCATCTTTGTGAATAACATATGTGTTGTTCATTTATCAGACTTAAGCATGAATTTCAAACAACTACTTACCTTTCTTAATATAACTATACTAAAAACTAAAGTTTTCACCTTTGAGTAACAAAGAGATATAGGTAATTTCAACATTTATATTAGTCGCACTCAAGAAAATTAAATAATCTATCTTTTGTCCCAGCTCCTGGAAAGAAATCAAATTGAATTTTTGGCAAGAAATGAGAATGCGACCACCTACAACCCCAACACAACAGAAAAGAACATTCATGCACATGGCCCTGATTTGGCAGGGAAGATATTATGGTTTCAAGTATATCCTACTACATGACACAAAAGTTTCAGCTGCTTATCACAGAATCACAGAATCATGGAATGGTTGAGGTTGGAAGGGAGTTCTAGAGATCATATAGTCCAACCTCCCTACTCAAGTAGGGACACCTACAGCATGTGGCACAGGGTGGCAGCCAGGCGGGTTTTAAAGATCTCCACAGAAGAAGACTCCACAACTTTTCTGGGCAGCCTGTTCCAGGGCTGTGTCACCCTCACAGTAAAGAAGTTCTTCCTCACATGGAGATGGAACTTCCTGTGTTTCAATTTGTACCCATTACCCCTTGTTCTATCACCGGCCACCACTGAGAAGAGTTTGGCCCCATCTTCTTCTTTACATTCTCCTCCCAGATATTTACATATATTGATAAGATCCCCTCTCAATCTTCTCTGGGCTAAACAGGCCTAGCTCACTTAGTTTTTCCTTGTAAGATAGATGTTTGAGTCCTTTAATTATCTTCATTGCTCTAGGCTGGACCCTCTCTAGAAATTCCACGTCCCTCTTGTACTGAGGAGCCCAGAACTGCACCCAATACTTCAGCGTGCAGCCTCACCAGAGCTGGGTAAAGCGGCAGGATCACCTCCTGCGACCTGCTGGCAACGCTCATCTTAATGTAGGCCAGGATCCCATTGGCCTTAGACATAAGAGCACATTGCTAATTCATGGTTAACTTGTCAACCAGAACTCCCAAATCTCTCGGCATGGAGCTGGTTTCCAGCAGGTCAACCCCTAATCTGTACTGGTGTCTGGAGTTTTAACTCCACAGGGACGGGACCCTGCACTTGTCTTTGTTGAACCTCATGAAGATCCTCTCTGCCCAACTCTCCAATCTGTCTAGGTCCCTCTGAATGGCAGAACAGCCGTTGGGGGCCACTCCACCCAGTTTGGCATAATCTGCAAATTTGCTCAGGGTGCACTCTGTCCCTTCATCCAAGTCAATGATGGTTAAGTTGAAGAGCACTCAGGCCAGTACTGACCCCAGTGGGACACCACTGGCCGTAGGCCCCCAACTAGACATGTCACCATTTATCATAACCCTCTGAGCTCCGCCATCCAGCCAGTTCTCAATCCACCTCACTGTCTGCTCATCTAACCCACACTTCCTGAGCTTCCCTGTGAGAATGTTATGGGAGGCGGTGTTGAAAGCCTTTCTGAAGTCAAGGTAGAACATATCCATGGCTGCCTCCCATCCATCCAGTCATCCCATCGTAGAATATCAGCTTGGTCAAACACTCCTACTACTACTCCTGATCACCTTCTTTTCCTGCCTAGATATGATCTTTAGGATGAGCTGCTCCATCACCTTTCCAACTTATACTACTTATTCCTACTTATAGGAGCTAAAGTCTCTTAAATCAACTCAGTAAATCCATCCATTCATGGAATCTCAGTGTCTTGCCTTTAAATAGTCTTCTTCTACAAGATATTCATAAACTGGAGAGGATCCTTGTGGTCTTGGCCGGATATCTTCTACTGCCACTTCGTTAACCTGCAGGAAAGAAATGAGTGGTAGTAAAGGAACAGTCACCATTAAAAAGTGACCTAGTTTTTAGGAGATTGTTTTCTACTTACTTTCTCATTCTGTATACAAATCTTTTGTTATTAATAGTTGATGCAGAATAACTTATAACTTTAATGCCGCTAAACCCTGCATCCTGTAGCTTTAAACTGTACTGTCCTCTTTAATCCTGCAAACCATGGAAGAGTGAAGAGTTTTCTGGTGATAAAAATTCAGCATCTTTCCTTCTGGTGTCAGACCATGGGCAAGGTAAAGCAGCTAAACATTTAAAGGAACACTGTTTTAGTTTACAGCTATGTAAGAAAGGTTACTAGGTCTTGGTATAGAACTTCTGCTGGAAAGTTATCATAAAAAGCAGCATTGTTTTGACAGGAATATTCTCACACAGAAATACTAACAGCTACATTTTTGATGAAAAGATATCACCAGCAAAACCTAATATAAATAAAATAGTAGAGGTCAAACTTTTACAAGGTTATTGTACCCACTCCCCCCCCCCCTAAAAAAAACCCAAAAACTAACCAAACAAAAAACTCTCAAACTTACAGAATCTTCATCTTCTGCATCAGCATCAGCATCTCCAGAAGGCTCTGCTGGTCTCAGCTGTCGTCCAGAACCTGAAAACAATACAGAACTTGTTAATGTCCATATGCCAATACAAAGCACAGAACAACGACCTTCGGAGCTGAAATCCTCCAGATTGTTAGGCCAGCTGTAGAAAAGCCTGCTTTCATTCAAATTCTTTATCTCAGATTTCATCAGACTAATCTTTCCAAAGACAGCAGAAATATTCAAAGCTAGAATATAGAGTCTTTTGTGAAGTACGATGAAGAAAATAGTCCTCAGCATGGAGAAAAAAAATTAGAAGTTGACACTTTTTTCTAATCACCAAGCTTGCAGTCTTTAAGACAGGAGTCAAGGGTGAAAGCTTCATTAGCTTTGATAAAGATTCACTTGTTTCCCTTTTTAGAAGTATTCAGGACAGAGATAGATCAGATAAAGCAAACAGGCTATTTGAAAAAAAAATCTTTTGAAATGGGTTAAATTAGGCACCAAAGAAACAAAACCAATACTAACACACTATCATTTTTAGAAATCCAGTTGCCAATTGATGACATTTTGAGTGAATTATACATTTTCGGTTGCACAATGTACTCTACATACAATATTCTTTGCCCCAA
The DNA here is from genome assembly GCA_013389825.1 of Crypturellus undulatus. Classification (NCBI taxonomy): domain Eukaryota; kingdom Metazoa; phylum Chordata; class Aves; order Tinamiformes; family Tinamidae; genus Crypturellus; species Crypturellus undulatus. The sequence goes on along the minus strand of VWPW01001166.1, from coordinate 287,398 downwards.
TAACTTTGTCTTCCTTCTCATCCCACTTCTGCTCCTTTTTTAAAGCATTGGGTTGTCCAGCTTTCTGAGGCCCAGTCCTGCAACGGTCATTAGCATGCATATTTTTCACTTCTATAAACAGATTTTCTAACTCAAAAAGACGCTCAAACAGTAGAAAAGAGAGCCACAAGCAGAATTGTGCAACTAATTCATTACCTAATTTAAATGAAGAGTCCTTCAGCTAGAATATGACTGAACATGAATCTTGCATGCTATGTGTGTAGAAAAAGTGACCCTACTTGTGTTTGTATATGTTGCTTTAACTTACATAAGTTGGCAAATTGTCTAAAATGGCTATGATTTTGACAGCCTTTCTTCATATTTTTATGAACTTCTACTTTTTTCTTTTTTTTTTTTTTAGAATATGAAATAATTTAGTACAGTCAGGGTCACAAAAGAACTATTATATCTGATCAGTGATGGACTATTTTATAGAGTGAACGGATACAGTGTGCTTTAGGTGAGACTGTCCCATATTAATCTATGGGTCAAGTTTCCAAAATTGACTAACTAGAGAGATCTTAGACATGGTTATATTATCTTAATCATCTCTCCTATTAGCTCCAGAGAACTAGAATCTATTGAGAAATATCTGGACTACCAGATATTGTCTACTCTGGCCTTCACAAGTTTAGTCATGATATCTATAATGAACACTTCTAGAAAATGGTTTTAGGGCAGACCTTAATCTAGATTAAAGATCTTCATAAATTGGTTTGGTGTTTTCAAAGGCCTAGCAGCTGCTTAAAAAAGTTGAAAAGATAAGCATAAAATTTTAAATGTGAATTTACAAACCTGATTTTAGGCATATTTTTGAAAATTCTCAGGTCCATTTACAAAGCACTTAACCACACATAGTCTGCACAATGTCTTGAGGCCTAATTGTTTAAAATGCTTAGTGTTTCTAAAGAATCAAGTGCCAACCTTGAATTTATGGCTGTTACTAAAATTCTAAGAAGTAGTGACTTGGATGTGTGGCATTGTTATATGTTTCACTTGGGAAAATCCCACCCACAAGCTCTGCAGTCCAGTAGAATGACTTAACAGAATATGCTTGGATTGCTATAGCACTTGCTCTTCAGTGCAGCACTTGGAGGAAAATTACAACATTAAGCCTCAATGACTGCCAATAACTTTGCTACTGGAAAAGAAAAAGGAAAGAATTATTCAGGAGGATTCTTGGGTAGATTCACTACTGTTTTTCATGTTTTGCTTTGGTGCAACTTGTCCAGCATCACAGCAATGCAAGTTTGGAGTGCTTCACTTCCAAAACTCAAATGATCCTATATGGTTTATGCAGTTGATTTATTTCGCTGTAGAATAGGTATATCCTCTGACTGTGGTACACTGCAACCTTCCTACATGTCCTAACAGAAGTAAAACATTTTAAACCAAATACAAAGCAACTTGGAAGAAGAATCTAACACCTTCAAAATCTTCCTGACGCTGCAATGAACTACTTATAGAGCCCAAGAGAATTTGGCACTCCACCACTTGCCACAGTAAGCCCCAAACACTTTTTTTCCCATATGGCTACTCTTTTGGAAATGGCAAACAACATTGCTGAGTCCAGTTAGAAAGGCAGACCTGGGGCAGATGACATCTCATCTGGGCTGAAGCAGGGGAGAAGTTTCTTGCTTTTCACCAGTCGCTCATGAAGCAAAGTGGTGTTTGTGCCACAAGGGTGGCTTCCCATGCTTGACCAGTCCTAGTAGGCGATTAATCTCCATGTTCTTGTTAGAGGTGTTGTGAGTCAAGGTTTGCTAAAATGTTGTCAGAAGCGTCCTTGCTTTTAAAAGGCAAATCTGTCAGTGGCAAATCCCCCAGCTCATGGTGTGTAGGAAGGGAAGGAATCCTTCTGTGAAACCTCTTAGTTAGCCGCTACCTCTCCTAAATGGTAATAGTAGGATTTTTCCTACAAAATGGAGCAACTGTTCATCAGGGTTAATACCTGAGGTGGCTCAGAGATGACTGAGAGTACATGAGATGGATGGATGGACTGGTTGCACAAATCACATCTCCTCCCAAGCTTTGCACTGACAGCCTTTGCAACCAGCCTAATTTCCCCAGATTCTGCCAATTTCTATAGTAATTCTCACATCTGCGTTAGTTAAGATATGTAAAAAAGACTTGTTGTGCCTCCATATCCCAGTGTAAAATAAGCCTAAGATTTGATTCTGAATCTTTTCCAATTCAGATGACATTAAAAACAAACATATAAAAAGGAGAAATCAGAGTACAATGCTTTATCGCATTTTCAGCAAAGCTTTCTTTCTGTATATGAAAGACTGTGCCAATAAACTATGATTTATATGCATGTCATCCTCATGCTCCAAATAGTAGTGATGCCGACATTTTATAGGTTTTAACTTTTTTTCTTAAACCCTGGACAATCTTTGCTTTGTTCTAAATATTTTCATAAACAAGATGGAATTTACACCAGTGACTAGGCCTAATTGCCACTGAACTGATTTCAGAACAAGGGAATTTTTTGAAGATAGGCAGTAGGAGTTACACAGAATGGAACATTTTCAAATCATATGACAAAAATTGTGTTTGCTTTTTTTAGATGGAAATATTTTGATTATTTTATCTTTAAGATATGTTTGCTTACAACGTAAAAAATTTAAGTAGTCAGATCTTGTTTTTAAGTATATAGCTTTTGTTCACATCAGCTTCTCAGGCATCACCTTTCCTACTTAAAAAAAAGAGGTTTTATTTTTGTTTTATTTTGTTAAAGCTGTTTTATTTTTATTTTGTTTCATTTCATTTATTTTTTTCTTAGACCGGCTTTGCAGCAATGGGTAGCTCTGGGTCCCTAAGCACCTTGAGGACTCATGCCTGTGCACTCTGGCAAGCCCAGATCTACTCCCTCCTGTGCTTGGTATTATGTGAGAGTCTCGCTGTAAACAAGAATGGGCATCGCTGCCACCCTGGAGAGCCTTGGCCAACTCCTGTGTCCAGACCACTCTGCCAGGGGCGTATCTGCAGCTGTCTGGTCCACCCACCGTTTTTGTCTCCAAGCCTTCAGGCTCCCTGGTCATGGGCCCATTAATGGTTAGTCACTATTGATGTGCTGCTCCAAAATTCCTCCTATTTTTATTTTAAATGCCTTTTCCGAGACAGTTAGTACACCTGGCTATTTTTTCCATGGTTTATTCTGCTTCTCTTCCAAGTATCCTAATTACTTGGATTCCTTGATTTCCTTCATAGCTCTCAGTGACGCCCAAGCACTGCTACTGCCATGCCCTGCAGCCCCTTCTGATTCACTGCTTATATTTGGAATTGGGAATATTTAGAATATTTAGAATATTTAAAATTGTACATCTGAGCTCTGTAGATCTGTAGAATCTGAGGAAAGCACTTGATAAGAGGAACAGTATGCACCTGCTTGGCATTTAACTCTGCCTCTCAAGAGCACTTTTTGAGATAGGCAAGTTTGCCTGAGTTGGAACTTGAGTTTGCCGAGAGATTTTTTGCTTCAGGGCGATGAGCAGAAAGGCAGCAATTCAACCATTTTACTTTTTTTGGACTTCCCAGTGCTTCAGCTTCCATGTCTGTTTCTTTTTTATGTCCTTCCTCTCCAACCCAATCTGTTATGTCATTTATTTTAATACGCTGTTAAATCAATGTGTGTGTGTTGCATTTGGTTCTTTGGGTTTCCTAGGAGACCCCAGGACATTAGAAACTGATGAATGAATATAGATTAATCAGGTAATTTTAATATCACTTCATCTAGGCAGTGTCATCAAGCATATAGCTATCACATTGGTTTGGTTTCCTCAAAACTCTCATGGCTGAAAATGGCCTAAATGAGAATTTTTAAAAGCCCTCACAGAAAAAAAATCACAATAACAACAGAAGAAGAATCTTTTCCATCTCGAAGAACACAGCACTTTAAAAAATTATTTTCACTACTTTCCAAAATCAGCTTTTGGTAAAGATGTCTGAATTTGTAAACAGATCTTTGTGTTCTCCTAACTGCATCAGTGGCTTGATGAGTCAGGATTTGCCAATCCCTAAATTGCTAAACATGTTGTGCAAATGCTATGTATAGCACAAAGATAGTTACTCTCTCAATAGCAGCAGCAGCCTGAAATAATTCAGTATTTCTCATTTACCCCAGGGTTTTCTTATGCAGCTCAAGTTACAAATGGAAGTGATGACCTAATGCTACATTTAAGAATACTAAAAGCCTGTAATACTTCAAGGTCTATTGTTATAAAAAGAAAACCATGGCAGTTTTGTTGTCCAGAACTGCTGCTGGGAGGCAACATGGCAAAAAGAGCATCAGCTTCAATATCATACCTTGGCTTCAGCTGTGAATTTCTTTAAATGCAAATACAAAAGTTAAATGTAAAGGTCACAAACAAGAACAACCAAGGATCCATAAGAACAGTACGGCTCTTCAAGGCCTGCCTTGAGAATTTTCTCTTTCCCAAAGGGATATGTTCCTTAAAGGAATACCTAAATAACATCCCGGCTGCTCTCTATACCATGTCCTGTCTTCCTATATCCCCTGTGGTTACATCGCATGAGGAGCTCAGTGGCAGCAGCACAGGGCAACCAACCCCATCATCCAAATACTTCTGGTTAGTGGTGGAGTTATGTTCTTCCAAGCAAGCAACACATGAGAGAAACAATCCAGCAAGAACCACTTGGTGAATATAAGAAAAACCTAAAAGCAACTGCAGACAACTCATTTGCACATGCACTGGGCTTCCCGAGGAAGCCACTATGTGGTTTAAAACTCAGGTCATGGCGCCAGCGCCAGCAACGCTTGGGAAAAGCACCAGCTAAGAAACAAGAGGTTTGTTTTTCTACTGAAATTCCCTAGCACGCTACAGAGAACTGGTTTCATTCCCTTGTCCTGCGAGGTTCCGAGGACTGAGTTACACCAACTGCTGGGCAGGGCTCTGGGCACAGAAGGAGTGACAGGAATGAGGCCACTGTCACTCCAGTCTGGGCGGCTGCAGGGGCTGCTCCTTGGTGCGCAGGAGCACCGTTAAATAAGGAATAAAATAAGGAATCACCTACCCCAGCCCTCCCTCCTGAGCCCCGTAATTCTCCTCTCCCTAGCTGCTTCTGTGGCATGCAGACAAAAAGCCTCTGTGGAATGAAGATAAAATTTAGTTGCTAAAGGGGTTCTGCAAGCCTTATTCTCCGCAGGACACTATCAGAACTGGTTTGGCCTGTCCAAAAGCTCAGCTCCCACTTTTGTTTTGCCTTTGGTTTGGAAATGCCCCCTGGCTGCACTCTGTCACTCTGCTGCATTCTTGTACTATGATGAATGTGACCCAAAGTTTGAAGCCCAAAGCAGAGGCTTGTAGCTCAGCAGAGCTAGAGTAGCAAGTACTCCCAAATAACCAATGTGTGAATAGTTTCCTTCCATTCAAGGCATGAGCACGATGTCTTGATTCACTGCCTTGGTATGTTAAGCTGCCTTTGTCAGCAGTTAAGTGTACTTCATTATAAGCCTTCGAATTATTGCATTTCAAAACCTCTCTAAAGCAGAAAGTATCGTAAACTGCAATCGTTTGTCTCTTCTCCCTGCCAGGAAGCTGTTTTGTGAGGTTAGCTCCTGCCTCTACCGAAAGGAGCGGGCCTCTGCTCTGCAAAGTACATCCACGTAGAGAAGTGTTTAGGGAATTAAGATTTCTTACAGGCCAGACTGATCTCTGTAGGGTTTTATAGAGCATTTTCTACAGGCTGACTAATATCAGGGAAGATGTGAAAGAACACTGGCACCTCAGAACTGATATAAACACTACCATAAAAAGAAAAACGAGCAGCCCCCGGATGAAAAGGAGAGTAAATGGCTTTCCTGACAGTGTGTGTTTATTGATAAGCTCTGTCCACAGACTTAAAACTATTAAAGGCATGCCTGCTTGCACTGCACAATAGCAGCACAGCCTTCCGTGAGACCCACCAGAAACGAGCTTTTTATTTGTACAGTGGCACATCTTTCCTCTGATGGTAAAGATATATTTAATATAGCTCATAGGACATTTCAGAGCATGAAAATAAAAGTACTCCAGTGGGCCTCTGCATAGACTTTCTCAGCCTGAGCCATATTTAAACAAGAAAAGCACAGGCAATTTTTTTTCCAAGCCCTTTTTTTTTTTTTTTCCCTTTGTCAACCTGAAATTTCCCAGATCCACAGTTAATGAGATTCATGCAACTATCATGGTTTTTAGGGTACCTGGCTGAAAATTATGGCAACGTGATTACAATCTTTCTCCTGCTCTACCTAAGAAACACAGTTTGGCCCGATTCACATAACTCTCCTGGTGCCAGAATAAAATATTCAGTGAAATTTTTCATTTGCCCAGGATTTCACCTGATAGTGACAAAGAATAACGTTTCATACAAGTAATACAGTAATAAAGTCCAAGTTTCTTGTGAGAATGTAACTAGAATGATGCCCGAAGAAGACAGCAAAACCAGACAGCAGTAGCTGATATCTGAACTTGTCTCTCCTGGTTCTTCTCTCTTCTTGACAGCTAGAAGAGAGCTGCAACTGGCAGCCTGAAAAGAAAACAGCTGGAAAAATGCTCATGGCATTGACCAGGCAAAGATTTTTGCTGCTGTCTCGCCACATCTCAACAGCTCTGTCTCAGTTTTGCAGTACCAGTTTTGCAGTATCTGTAGTTTTAGCTGAATGTCTGCCTGTAGGGTAGGTGCAGTGTCCTGTCCCATATCCATGTGTTTGCTTGTCTTAGGCAGGAATTTTCCTCTCTCCAGGGTGTACGTGATACAATGGGTTTCCAATGTGCATTTTACTTCCTGCCGGTGTTCCCACGGGTGTGCAGTTGTAGTGAGGAATTTGCGACATTGGGACCTTCTCATCCAGCATGGAGAACTATCCATGCTGATCTTTTTCTAGGACTGCAGTGCCTCGGTTTTCACCAGGCCACTAAGAAAAGGGGCGTTACTTTTGTGACACTTTAATAGGTATGTCCCAGCTCGTGGACTGGACTGAAATGGCTCACCACCCTTTGGAAGGGAGCAAAAGTGGGTTAGAGATTCGCTGCCAAATAAAACAATAAAAATTGGTTTAATGTGCTGTAGTCCTCAACAGTTTTATCTCCTGGGACATGCTGCTTTTGCTTGAGACTGAATGCTGCAAATACTTGCACAGACACCGGCTAAGACCTCCCAGGGTGGCACTGTCCATCCGTCTGGTTTGGTTTTTAGAAGAGCTTGAGGGCCATGTGGCACCCAAGTATGCAAGCGTGTCCCAGAGTGCAGGTCCCGCTTCACTGACAAAGCCCAGCTCTGCTCACATTTAAAAATCAACCAAATTAATGCGTTATTAAAAATGAATGTTCTGCCTGCATAGGCTTGATGGCAACCCCTGAGACTGATGTTTTCTGGCAGTATCCCCATGCTGTCTTCCAGCCCTGACCTACAGAAGCAGCAGGATAAGTTGACTGCTCTTTGCTCCCACTCTGGCACATTAAAGGACACCAATTCCTGGTGCTTTGGGTAGAGCATCCTTTGTCCCCCAAGGATAAGTCTGAAAGCATCTGTAAAAATATTAGTGGCAACTGACACAGACTATATCACTTCTGCCATTTATCACTCGAAATTTAAAACAGATTATCTAGCCCAGCCCAAACTTCTCCTCAGTTCTCACCAGAGAATACTTTCACCAGAGTCAATATACAGTGAAAATTTATATTTATGTGTGTAGATATATATATGTGTGTAAGGTTGAAGATGCTATGGTCTAGGAACTTTTATTTCTCTGTGCTCCACTGATAAAATTCAGTGAAAAAGTGAGTGCCCAGATGTAGCAATATTAATGATGTTATTTTTCACATCTCTCTGGTATGCTGGAAACATCCCTTCTCAAAACAGGAATGCAGCAAAAACCTGCATTCCTGTTTTGTTAATTTATAACAAAAATTATAAGCTCTTACACAGCCTTTTATGGGGGCTTTTATATAAATATCTGTCTTTGGAAAGAGGTTTCCAGTTGGGGAAAAGGATCCTTGGGCAACTTGTTTGGATGTAAATCACTATAAAAGAAACTATCTTCTGGAATTTTAAATTCCTTAATGTATATGTAATACAAGAGATATGGGATAAAGGTGACAAAAATTATTATAAGAAAATATTTTACATCAAAGATAAAGTTACCAGTTCCTTCAGTTTGCCAAGATAAAAATTGTTTCTGTCAATAAATAGCAATAATAGCAAAATAGTATTTGGCACAACTCACTTTCTCCTGTTTTTATGTGGTGTAGGGGAGTCCCATTAAAAATTAGAGGTACTTTCTGGGCATTGCAAACTCAAGATTTATAAAAGCATAAAAACTCATTATAAATAAATAAATACATTATAGATAAATTAATCCATTAGGACAAATTAGTATATTAATCAACACACTACTTTTGACATCAACGAAAAATAAATGTGAGTAAAATGGATTTAAAGAATGGATTTCTGCCCCCCTCCAAAGTTTAAATTTCAAAATAACTCAATGACTGACTACCTACCAACTTCTTTTAAAATCTTATTGTGGTTTGCTATCAAATGGTCACCTCTTTTTTAAGACTCTCATCAATGGTGGTATTATGGATTTCCACTTTGTTCCTGCAAATTCTAACCCTGCACCTTGATCACCATCTTCCATTTACAAAATGATTCATGCTTTTTTTGGGCGAATTTAATCATCTCCATTGTTTGAAAGCATAAATAATCAAATTTGTGAAATTGAGAATGCCTGGAATTATAAATTTTTGTTATTTGTCTTGAAACTGAACTTGGTATTTCTACGTACCACATTTTTTTGCAAAACTTTGTTTGAATCTTTGTGTGTGATTTAATGCTCCCTTTCCCCTCAACGCTGTCTAGCCAGCATGGAGGCACCCAACAATAACAAAGCAGCATGCCTGCCTAATAGACTAGAGGAAAACACAGTTTAGTTAAGGAAATAGATTTTAGTTCTATGTTTCACAGAGGTTAGCATAAACAACAGGGAGAAAACATTAGTTTTTAAAAGATCCATTGCTACCGGTCTGTATTTCTTTTTGGTTAACGGTTTGAACAGAGATAAAGTAGTTGTACTGCAGTTTGCCTGTGTAGTAACTGGTGGGGGTAGTGGTATTAGAAAGCATGGGGAGAACTATTTGTTGCGTTTGATTACTGATTCATAACAGTTTCGCATGTTCCAAGCTTCTCTTGCAAGAAGAAAATAATGATTTCTTGTAGAAATGAGTATCTGTTTCTATATTGTACAGGCCTGTTCAAACACAGGTTAAATATGCTTTAACTCCATATTTAATTCCATTTAATTGCATTAAAAAAAAAAAACTTATTTCTGAAGGTGATAGCAACATTTCCTCCCTTGTGTTATCTTCAGACTGACGCCTACAGGAGAGTAAATGACATTTTGCCCTTGAAGGAGATCAGGAACTTTCCTGAAATCCACAGCCTGGCACAGATACAAGGAGGCAGTTTTCCTGGAACAGGATGTGGACGCGGCCCTCACCTCAGCACCGTCCACAGCTCACGGTCAGGGCAGCCAGGCAAGGAGAATGGCTGCTGGCTTGAAATTGGCCTGTCTACTGTTTGCAAGGTAGAGTAATTCTCATTTTACTGCCAACAAACCAAGAGCTCCATCACTACCTTACTGCAGTGTTTACAAATATGATGGTCCCGGAGTCCTGGGAGAACTGGGATATCAGCAATATTCTAGCAATGGCTCAAGTATTTTCCCTTAAGTACTCCTGCTGGGGTGACTTTTTACAGCATTCTGAAACTAAACTGACTTTTTTTCTTTATTACACTTACTTAAACATTAGTTAATCACCCTTTCAGCATTCTTATGGGGAAATCCTGTCCCTATCTGACCAAGGGAGAAAGGGAAACAGAAAAGTTGTGCCTCGGACCTTCAAAGAAGACAACCACAGAGATCAATACTGTTTACAGCTCCCAACACAGGGGTTGGTGAAGCTGGAGTGGGAAAAGGGTAAAGACAAGCTCACCTAGTCCAGAGTGAGTCCTACCTCAGGGGCTGCTAATTGAAAAATGGGTCCTTTTCTCATTTCTACACCAGGAAAATACTTTAAATGTGAAGAGAAAACAGAGCCAGGTTTTCAAGTGCTCAGAACGCAGGACAAATGATGCTGATAAAACATGTTGAGCAGAGCCAGGACTTAAACGCAGGATCTCTTAGAGCACATTCTTCCATTACGGACTGAGTTAGAGTAAAGAGCTTGTTGTCTCTGGAACAAAACTGCGCCCAGGCATGGTGATAGATTTTGTTCTTGGTGACCCATGCCTAGAGGGCCTCCATGTGCAGAGCGTGCCTTGCTGTGTGCTTATTCTCTGACGCTGCAATCATTGGAAGGGTAACAAATTCTGGTCTGGCAGCAGTATTCTGGAGGTTTTGGGCTATTCTCGCTTGGATGCCTGTTGTTATTTAGCTGTTGAACAGATAAGTTACTCTTCACACCTCTGAGGCGGGGAAAGTCAGGGATGTTTCTGAAGTTCTGTCTGAAGGGAGGGGTCTGAAAATGTATCTGAACATTTGCAGGGAGGTTTAAGCTCCCTTTGCTGAGAAGTGCCAGGGATAGTGGAACACACTTTTTTGCGTGTGTGTGTGCATGTGTTTTGTATTAAATGCAGCCATCAGTATAAGAGGAGGGCTCATATTGCAGAAAGGTGCACTGCAGAGAAGACGAATGGCCAGGATAAAGCATTAAAGGAGGGAGCGTGCTCTGCCTAGGCAGCAATCACTTCTATAGACCTTCAAAACAACCTCTGCACAGGCTGGCTGGGGGACTGGGAGCTGCGGGATTGCGGGAGAGGCTGAACCAGCCCCAGCGCTCACTGGGGCAGCCGGTCCCTCGACACAACCTGTCTCTGCGAGAGCTGCAGCTGCACCGTCCCCGTGCTGCACGGCACATTTCGGGGGAGATGCTCCTAGGAAAGTCCCATTGTTCCTGCCATGCTGCAGATAATGTTTTCCAAGTGCGCTGGCAGTGAGCTTAAACCATCCACCACAATGTGATAATTCGTACCTCTAAGCATCTTGCTGCAGTAAAACTGTGAAAGTGAAAACAGTAAAGGCAAAGGCAAAAAAAAAACCCTAATTCCTCTTATTCAAGAGATACAGGGTAGGATTTTGTCCTCTAATCTAAATGTACATTGTGAGGACATTCAGCTACATTTACAGCAGTGTGACAGCAGGATTGGGCTTATGATCTTTAAGTGACAACATGAATTAACAGACTTATTTCACTTCAATATAGACTATGAATTTTCTATATGGCTCTTATTCAACAAGCAGAATAGTGTAACCAGGATGCAGTTGTGTGGCAGCAGTGTACCACATAAATTAAACTAACTCTGGGTAATATCACAAAAAAAAATATGTGTTTATAGCTCCATGCCAGTTTCTGACTAATGCTTTTGTTTGTTGCTATAGCAAACCACACATGAAACTGATAGCCAAAAGCATGTTTATGACTAACCTTGGCTCTCTGGGGATTGAAAATATGGAATAAAAAAAAAAAAAAACAATACGAGGAGAACAGGATAGGAAACACCTTTTTTGGCACCGTTTGCTATGAACATTAAAAGTGAAGAACATCGAGAGTGGAAAACATTAGGAAATGGGAACGGTGGGAATAACCAGCTTTAACCCACAGTGTTTCAAATGCAGCTCTGGTTTCACATAGCAAATTTGCCTGTGCAGGACTTGAGGGCCTTGCAGGAAGTCCTGGCTGGGTGTCAGGGGATGGACTTGAGCCTTTGAAGTCTGGAGAAGCTTTGGATCAGACTTTAACATGTACAGACCACTTTACTCGGGATCATTTTTACACCCTGCCCTGACACCAGTGACACTAGTATTCACTTAATTAATTTCTATTACAATTTATACTTGGGTCCCTTCCAAGAGTCTGTCCCAGGATGGACACCTCACTACATTAGATGCTGCACAAATACTCAGGAAAGAGCAGTCCCCAGCAAAGAGAGCTTTGAAAGCAGCGAGAGAACCAAAGGGAGAGAAGCTTGGACTGAGGGGGAACAGGGAAGCAGAGGCTGGAAGACAATGTGACTACAGCACCCACCAACCCCAACCAGGGCTTGAGCCCAGCTCTCCCACACATTTTACTTTGGGAAGAATAACACATTATCATCTACTCTGGGAAATTGAATATAGCTAAAGAAAGTGAACCCTAAGCTATACAAGCTTATAACACAGCACTCTAAGTTGGGCAAAATTTATGTTAGTGTTCTGCTAGTGTTAACATTTTTCCTTTAGTCATAAATAAATAAATAAAAAGATGAGGTATCACTACATAGTGTATGAAGACTGAAAATACCATTTTCTTTCTACTGATATTAATAGCTTTGACTCTAGACTGCATATTGCATTTTTATTCACAGTTTCTACTATGAATAAATACACATCATTGTCACAAATCATGGCAAGTTCTTCCCTCGTCTCTCCCACACTCAACGGAGAGTTTTGCAGTTGTTTGGATTTCATATTGTGAACACTGAAGCAAACATCCATTGACCTCAATGAAACTGATACAGGACATGCTATATTTTATAATTCAGGCTGTGATATAGATTGAAATCAGCTTAGATTCAGTCTTGATGGATCGTGTACACAGAATCACAGTGCCACAGTGGTGGCATCCTTGTAAAAATAAACATTTTCAGAAAAAAATACTCACATTTTGAAGTTTAACAATAATCTCAATCTATATATACAACTAGCAGAAGATATATGCTGTATAAAATGAAGATCAAAGGCAAATAAGATATATGCAGTGTTTTTCCAGCTATAGCCAAAAATCACTTCTGAATTGCAGAGCAATCACTATAGATATGCTGAGGTTCATATAACTCTTTTTGTTTTCTCATGCTTTTTTTCAGTTCTTCATGTTTGGCTGAAAATGCATCTTACAGAAAAGAAAAAGATGTTACGTTGATAATAGGAACCTGAGAACAGCTTCAGGAACGAGCAGCATCATGCAGAACAGTTCAGAAGAGCTGACCTGTCTCCTCTGACTTTCCCCAAAGCAGGGGAAAGCAGGCAAGTAGTACAGTTGATGGGATAAGACACCATATGTCAAGATGGAAAGGCACAAATTGCTTGTACTTATCAATATTGATGGCATTGCAGTGCTGCTTAGCAAGCACCTTTTCCTCTGGGCTCTCTGAGGACTTGGCTGTCCCTCCTGAACACTCTGGGGTTTTAGTCACCTAGATGGTGCTGGACAAGACAGCACTTGTGGATATAGCGGCTCAGGCACTGCCATGTTTGACCATGGCTTGAGCTGGCACATGCAGAACCACCACGAGAGTCTCCACACCTGCCCGAAGAGCCGTGTGAAGGCAGGCAAAGTCCCCCCACCTCAGCAATGGAGAAGCAGCAAAGTGAAAAAAATAAAAAAAATAAAAACTTACGCAAAGTCTGAGAGCAAGCTGGCAGGAGAGCCTGCAATAAATTCAACCCAGATGTCTTGGACTGCAGTATCTCCCTGCACCATGCTGCCTTCCTTAGGTCAATGCTGAAAGGAGATGTTTTACATTTGCTCATCCCTCCTTTTCCTTTGTCAACAGAAATTAAAACAGGCATCTGACTGCCCAAGCCTTGAATACTCCGACAGTTTCCAAGGCTTGCAGTGAAGTGAGCCAACATTTCTATTGAATCCAGACCTAACGGACAACTGAAAACTGAGTTCTTGGCCAAGTAGCCTATCAGTGCAAAACTCATTTAAGTGCATATTACTTTTATAGAGACATGCGTTGTATATAATTTTATGACTTTGCAAAGAACCACTAATTACAAAAATGCTGTTGTTGCAACTCAGCCAAACAGTAAATGGGCTGATCTACTACCATTTAACAACAACAACAACAAAGTGCTGTATCATGATTTTTGTAAGCATGGGTTATAGATTTGAAACAATCCTCTGTATCTTTGATTTGTGCTCGAAGGTAGGAGGGTCTGGCAGCATGTCTGAGGCATTGAACCAGTAAGTTCTGCTTGAAAATGGGTGGCTAATTAGTATTAGTTTCTCATCGGTTTAATTTTCTGAAGATTGACCACAAATAGAATATTTGTTCATTAATGTCTGTCTGGAAGGCCACTTCCATGTATTTTCCAAAAGCAATGCAATCACATTTCCATGGGAGTATGTCATGTCCTGTCAGCAAAATACAGTTCTGTCAGCCCAAGGTGGGATTATGTCCCTGAGTAGCTGTGCATATTCTTGCTTGCCTGTTTTTATAAACCCTCAGAGCAAATGCCACTCCATTTTTCCAACCTACCATCATAAAAATCCTGCTAGGAGTTGTAGGTGCGTTGCCATTGCTGCAGCTCCATGGCCAATACAGTGCTCTGGCTACTGAAGGATACTTATGAGGAGCTGCAGTAGGACTTCAACTTCCATGAACAGAAAATGCATATCCATTTGCAGAGCAAGGTTTTCCATATACGTTTGCAAGTGCCAGCCGCTCCGCAGCACAAAGGCAGGAACTCCCAGATGGAGGAAGACCGAGTTCCCATGCCTAGGAGAGCTGAGTGCCCCCGTGCTGAGCACTCTGCACCAACCCACTTGCTGGCTAACTGCATCCCTCACTTTGTTCTAAGCAGCAGGGATTTATTAAGGATGAGAATTCCTGGGATCTTCTTGACAATGAAACAAACCAAAACGCAACCCCCCAAAGCCTCCCCTTTTTCCTCTGTAAAACTCTCCTTCCACTGTTTCCACACTACTGCAACCTCCATTTCACACAAAGCCTGGAAGTCCTCTGAGGCAAGTCCTGGGATGCGGCTATATCTCACTTAACAAGGTAGGTGCCCTAACCTTCCCTGAAATCTCTGAGCGCCATCAGACCAAAGCAGCAATAAATGGCATGAACAAGCCTCGACAAACGTGGCTGGTTGTGGCATTTCAGTGAGACTACAGCAGGTTTGACAGATCGGTCCCTGCCTTAATCCTAGAGACATTTCATTTTTCTAAAATCTCCTCAAAGCAAGAAACTTTGTCACTCCTTCTCTCAAAGCCAGGTTAAAGATTCTCATCCTGATGCCAGTTTTCCTTCTCTCTCTGTATATATTTTGGGGCATTTAAAAGTGAATAGAAGGAAAAAAAAAGTTAATTTTCACTTTTTTTATACCTCTTTCCCGTTTACCTCAGGCTCATGGGCTGTATCTGTGTGCACTGGCTGAGTGCCCTGGACCACAAAGCAACAGTGGGACAGTGGCGAGGTGCTTTGAGCAACGCCCAAATTTACCTGCAGGTCCCCACAGAAAGGAGCGCTGCCAGGACAGTGATCTCCAATACGTGTTGGAAAGCCTTGACAGCTTTTCTGTGTGAATTGCTGCCTGTGCCACTGGGCTGCCTCTCACTTCCACTAACTACTGTCCAGGAAGTTCATCCACTTGACAACATGGTGAACATGGCTGCATGTGTCAGCCTGGGATCCTCATGATTCCTGATGGGACAACTAGGGTCGATGGAGTCAACAACTGCAATGCTCTGCAGTCATTAAGAGAATCAGGGATGATTTGTAGTCACATGCACATGGACATGTACTGTTTTCTTTCTGTGAAACAAGTTGGAAGTATTTAGGAGATTACACTCATTCTTGAGGTTATCTGCAAGTGATAGGCTTAGTCTCTGGGCTTTAAGGTTCATTTGGAATAAATAATGGTTATATATTTGCTTACCAAAGCATGTAACATATATACTATAATTATGCAATTAATGCCCTAATCTCAGTGATGACCAATCCTCCCATGACCCAGTATAGTTATTGAAAAGATTCCACTTAATCTCTGAGGAAGGATAATTTTAAAAAGAAAAAAAATGAATTCTCCTGTTCTCTGTATCCAAATCATTTCATTCACAGATTCCTGATAGCCTGACTGAAGCAGTTGTTAAATCCACTGTGAATATGCAATCCAAATATAGGTCTAGATCACGATGCTATTACTAAATGTATTCCTTCATAATCATTCTGTGTCGTTTCTCTTTCCATCCAGCTCCATAAATCACTAAAGGAACTGAAATGTTCCCTTAAAGTTAGGTGTGCAAAAGTCTGTTTTTACACACTCACACAGTCAATAATTTTCTAGTCCAGCCCATGTGCCAAAAGAAGAGACTAAGAACAGAACCTAAGAACATATCACCATTCAGTAACCACTCCAGCACTGACTATCTATTCGTAGGAATGCTGATTAATAGAGGTTAGACTCACAACTGCACCCACGGTTTGCCTCTGTAGCCATCCATCACTATGAGTATGAGTCCTGCCTGTAGTCATTCTCATGTGAAAATACTCAGTGAGTCTCCAAAACAGGCTCTGACTAACTGCAAACTGGCACTGAATTGTCTGAGCGCTGCATTGCAAAATAATTTCTCATGATGAACCCTATTATGTGAAAAAAATGACTTTAAGGAGTGTGAAGAGAGGCAGTTCATATAAAAATCAATGCAGCCTTTCACTAAGACATGAATCACATCCACTCTGACATGTTCCGAACATTGAAAGTATTTGGGGAATGTTTAATGACATTTTTACCTTCTTCTTCCGTTGTTTTTAAAAGTAGGCATAGGGAAAGCCTAGATCACACCAGCAAATATGAGCAATAGCACAACCACTAGCTTTCTCATGAGAGTTTCATAGATCTTCAGCCCACGTGCCTACTGGCTTACACACATTTCAGACAAAATACCCAAACCTTCAACCTCTTGGATGCGCATCTCATCTGAAGGAAAGCTATTAAACAATTCGAGGTTCACCAAACACTGGTTTCTAAATACTTTTAAAGCCTGTTCCTACTTAGACTTTATATTTTCCCTGTGGAGTATAATGCAAATGTCAGTTAAAGCAGTTCTTTGCTTGTAGATTTTACCCATTCTCCACCAGAATCTTTTTTTTGCTCCTGGGCATGTGCCTTTTGAGTTTCTTGTCCATTTTAAGATTTCCATTTTGGAAGACCTCAATCCTCCAAATAGTTCTGCTAAGATTGGATCTTTGCATTAGATTGAGAATGAGGTGAGAAAGAGAAAAGAAAACTTTTGGCACATGCTTGTGTTGAGGGAAAAGTACAGTGTTGCAAGTGGCTGAGAGCCACAAGGTTGGGTGCCAGTGCTGATTATTTGCAAATAAATGAAGAGGTGACCTGTGAGGAGCTGACAATAGGACCTTTCTAGGGGTAGAGTGTTGGAGTATGCAGGAAAAATAGGGATGCTTGGACTGGAAGAACATCTGTCCTCTTTGGGACAGAAGAGAAATACCATTTACCCAGCAGTGAAGACCAATCCCTGCGTCCTCAGAGCCCCCAGCATTTATCAGCAGGCTTGGAAAGGACAGAAACCTTATCTCTCGCTTTGTGATTTTGAAAAAAACAGATACCTCGGCCCTCTGAAGTCCCTGCTATCTTTATGGGGCAGATCAAGCGGATCTTGCAGGCTCTCACATTCCTGCTGCCTGGAATTCTGCTGGGTCCAGGCTGCGGCTGCTGCCTGGGAGCAGCTGGCCCTCCCAGAGCACATGGGTCCCCTAGAGCTACCTCAGCTCAGAGCTTGGAGTATTTTAATGTGTTCCAGCCCTGCCGGAGCACTGTGGGCACTCAGATCTGCATGGTGAATCCATGATTTCCCATTCCCTCACTGCAAACCATAAGGGCCAGTTTCTGCAGTCAGGCACCAGTTGCATCAAATATTTACCCACCCACCACCTCCTTTTAGGAAGTGAGAGTGTTGGAGAGAAGTATTGAGCATGCGAAGCATTGTCTCTTAGCCAGAAATCTGGCTTTCCAATATAAAATAATAAATCCTGGTGGTGTAACAAGCCCTGACCTTACATTCCTGAGCAAGAGACCTTCACTACCACGTGGATTCGGAGTACTGAATCCCCCCGGAGCAGGGGCTAGGCACAGCAGCAGCTCATCCAGAGAAGGTTCCTGCCACGAGAGCAGTCCCCATCACTGGCAAGCGGGATGTGGTGCCTGGTGCAGCCCTGGCTTGGCAGGGGTCATCCAACCTTAGCACCATCCGGAGCCAAATCCCGGGAGGCTGCTCAGCGCTGCGCAGCCTCGGCTCCGGAGAGCAGTGCACCAGGCGGAGCGGAAGCTACGGCTAGGAGGAAACAACCAGGGTTGCTAGAAGGTGTTGCCAGGAAAACAGCTTCTGCTGCCCTGAGGTTCAGGGAAGAGGCTGTCTGCCTTTACAAATAACGCTCGGTCCTGCTCGGTCTGCGCATGCCTGTGCAGAAGGCAGGGCTCCCTCTCTAATGCTGAGGCCTTATGGGTCCTTATCTGCCTGAACTGAGCCCAGAAGCACAGCAGGCTGCTTTTCCAGGGGTGGAAACTCTGATTTTTTCCCTGCTCTCTGATATGAGGGACATAAAGCAATGTGAAACCAGATCAGTGCAAAAAAAGAGATTAAATACGATGCACCATTCAGATGCACTGATTTATATTAGTTATGCAGTTTTTTGGATGTGCGGAATCCGAGAAACCTCTCACTTAGATCCACAAACCTCTTAGAATCATAGAATCATTATAGTTGGAAAAGCCCTTCAAGATATCAAATCCAACTGTAAACCTATCACCACCATCCCTAAGTAAGTGCCTCATCTACATGTTTCTTGAATGCTGCCAGGAACGGTGACTCCACCACTTCCCTGGGCAGCCTGTTCCAGTGCTTCACCACTCTTATTTAGGTGCTGCAATGTTTTACACTCACATGGGACTGCCTGGCTTCTTCGACATTGTAGGAGAATCAAGGAGAAGGTTAAAAGAAAAGAAAGAAAAAGAAGGAAAAAGCGAAGCTTTGTGCATCTCCAGAGGTTCTAGTCTGGGGACTGTGCATGGTTGTGGCCATGCTGGGCCAAGCATGGTGATGCTTCAGCCGGACCCAGCTCCTGCTGTCCCGTTCCCCATGCTGGCATGAGCCCAACAGCCTCAGCAAAGCTCCTCGCCACTCCTGGCACTGCCTCCCGGGATGGACGGGGTGTCGGGGCCCACACACAGACCTCCCAAACCAGTGGGAGCACAAAGCAGACTGCAACTGCTCCCCGGAGCCGCACGGCACACGGGCTGCTGGATCGCGTTCCAGGGATGAGCCTCAAGTACAGCCAAAAGCAAATAAAGGCACGTTGACCTCGCCGCCGCCAGCGCAGCCACAACAGCCCAGGCAATTAAAAAGCATAAAGAGTTATTAGAGAGAGCCACCCACTCCAAACTGCTGGGGCAGCGACGCTAAGAAGTTGCCCCTGCCCCATCGGAGCGAAATTCCCGCGTTGCAGCCCGTGGGAACGCAGCCATCGCCCAGGCACGGCTTACAGGCACAGAGTACAGTCAGCGACTTCAGCTGAAGAAGATTTACACAAGCCTCAAAATCTAATAGTGGAGTTTACTTTGCAAGAGGGCCACACCAAAGATAGTAAAATGCAGTTTCAGCTCAGAAATCCGCACACTTCCACGTCAAAGCTGCGGCAGTCGTGGAGTGTGTCAGCACCGCGGCAGGCCCGTGGCGGATTTATGGTTTTCACAGTTTATTCTTGAAGAGTTATTGTTAATGCCATTGTTAGAGAGTTACTGTAGTTAGAAGGTCCAGTCACACTTATCGTTTTAAACATAACTAATAAAACAGCCCAATAAATTCTGAGCCATGATGTATTTGCTTACGCTGCTAAACTCATGAAACTTTCATGCTGGACTTTTAACTGATGTGAGGATAGGTTTTGGAAGCAAATTGCCTATTGTAAGCCGCTTCTCCTTTAATGCGCAAAGTTCCTCATGGCTCTTATTTAATAAAATCTATGACAAAGCAGTGCTTAAAGTTTTTCCTCAGGCATTCTGCAGATGATCATAACCAAAGTATTGCATCCCTTAAGAGAGTTGCCTACTAAACTACACATTTCAGGGTTATTGTTTCATAAACAATAAATAAGAATGATTACTTTTGTTGCAGCAGGACAGACCTTTGTCATTTTCTCATGTGAACAATGCTTGCTCTATTTCCTATCAAAGCATTCAGAATATGTACTTTCCATCCTTTCCTCTGGTGGCCACAGATACAAATCCCACTTCAGACCACCTGGATTCATGTGGTCAGCAATGTATGAAGGTACACGGAGGGGCAAAGAACCCAGGCAAGTGGACAGATGCATTTTACCCAGCATTTCCTAGCATTTTATGAATTGCTCACAGCAGTGTCATACATGATCCACTCATAAGGTTATGGATCTCCGTTTTTCAGTGCTCCAAGGGTTAATATTAGTCTCAAATACCATTAACATACAGAGGCGCTGGTGCCAAGCCAGTATATTGTGATACTATATATACATTGCAAATGGTATTTATTGACATATAGTATCTGCATGAGCAGAATTCCTCTTGTAGAAGCACAGCCACTATAAAAATCCAAACATATGTATGGAGAAAGCACACAAAACAAAATCCACGTCCAGCATAAATCAGCTTCCCTGTAGACAAACTGCAGTTTGCACCTTGCAATTCATTGCAGCAGCTGGGGCTCCAGCTCTCCACGTACTAAGAAGAGTTTCGCTACGTTGGAGACTGCGTGATGGGTTAAGCACACGGAGTGAGGAAGTCAGAAAAACAGCGCTCACGATCTGCAATAGAGATTACTGAGCAGAGGGGCGTGCACAGGACGGGGCACCGACCCTGGGCAGAGGGCTTTGGGGGGCTTTGGGGGGCTTGGTGCACAAGTTTGAAACCCACTACGCTGGAAATGCACGTCAGGAACTTCTGAACACACCTGCTCATCCCTGACCCTATTCCCACCTGCGAGACAGCAGTAAAGAGACAAATCCTTGTGCCAGGCACGGGATAAGCGGGAGGACTGGTGAGCCCGGTGCCCACACACCTCCCTTCCCGAGCGGGACAGCATGATGCCTCCACAGCCCAGCACCCAGCTCCGAGACCAGGGGCTGCAGAACAGCCCCACTGAGAACAGCTCTAAACACCCCCTGCCAACTTGCGCACTCTGCATCCAAGAGAAAGAAAGAGAAAGGACGATCTCTCTCTCTTTTTCTTTTAAATAAATAAAGAGAAGCTTACCAAAAATAACTGAAGTTCTCTAAAGTTGCCCTGAAGTTGAAATAGCCCAGAGAAGGAGTGTGGCGCCTGCCTTGTGCCCTCCCTCCTTCCCTCCCTCTCCGGCTCCCTCCCTCCCGGCCGCCCCGGACAATTTTCCTTCTATGCCGAGCGGGGCGTTGCTGGCCCGCGGGGCAGGGGGATGCGGAGCGCGGAGGCAGCAGCAAGCGGCTCTCCTGCGCGCAACGGCGCAGGGCCAGCGTGTCTGAAGCTGCCCCAGAGTCCTCCTCCAGCTCTCTTGCTTATTTATTGAATGATTTACCTACTGCTTGTCGTTTTTTGACAGCTGACAAACTGTTTCCCCCCAAAAGCCTGAGCGCTCACCCCGTGACTCGCAGCATGGGAGTGCTGGAGTGCTTAGCGTTGCCTCGTGGGGTGAGCAGCAAGCGAGCTGCTTGCCAACAGCAAAAACCTGGCTTCTTCACATCCCCACCCTCTCCTCTCTGCTGCTGCTTTCTGTGTCTCCAACACCACCCCCAGCAAGAGAAGGAAACTCATAACGCAGCCGATTCCTCCCTCTTGCCTTTAACTTCAATGTAGAAAAACTATCGCAGCACCTTTTACTCCACAGCAGCATTTGGCTGTTGGAGTGCTGTCAAGNGGGAGTGCTGGAGTGCTTAGCGTTGCCTCGTGGGGTGAGCAGCAAGCGAGCTGCTTGCCAACAGCAAAAACCTGGCTTATTCACATCCCCACCCTCTCCTCTCTGCTGCTGCTTTCTGTGTCTCCAACACCACCCCCAGCAAGAGAAGGAAACTCATAACGCAGCCGATTCCTCCCTCTTGCCTTTAGCTTCCCGCAGCACCTTTTACTCCACAGCATCATTTGGCTGTTGGAGCGCTGTCAAGTAGGAGGCTGGTGAGGGAGTGCGAAACACAAACCCCACCTGAGCACCTGGCCAGCCTCTGCAATGGCTCCGGCCACTTTGCAAACACTCCTGAGCACAACAAGAACAGGCAAAAAACGTGCCAGGAGAAAAAGACTTGTGTTTGCGGAGCAGCTCCGTCCCATGCCGGGGCAGAAGCTGTGCTGCTGCGGATTTTTATGCTGTTCCTGGAACATCTGTATACAGATGTTCCCAAATCTTAGTTTCTAGAGATCCAGGATTTGTGGTCCAGGTTAGAAAGAACATGCACCATTTTTGCAAAAGCGCATGAAATCCGATTAGGAAAACTGGATACTTGCCTCCGTGTTGCGCAGGGGCTTAGCCTGGGTGTTATCTGAAAACTGGATCTGAACAGAACTGCAATTTGCGAAATATTTCTGTATAACTAATATCTCTATGTAGTAGATTTTAATTATATAATTAATACACACCCTGCTGCCAACCACATCAAGAGAAGGCAGAAATAGGCCGAGGGCAGCTAATGCCGGGAGGGCTGGGAGGGTCGGCAAGGAGGCTGCACCGCTGGGTTTGCGGCTCCCCTCCACTCAGCCCCAGCGGGCGCCGATTGCCCCTGTCCCATTGTGTCCCCAGCTCCTGACCCCCCTAGGAAGGAACTTTTCAAAATGCTGTAAATGTATTTACTCTCCTTGGTCTTTAGCTTGGATTATCACCATCAGGCTGGGCGCTGCAGTGCTGGGCTCTGCTCAGTCAAGACCTGGGCCTATACTCAAGTCTGGCCTTTTTGGGCCAGCTTTCAGCATAAACCTGATAAACTAATTTGTCTCCCACCTGCAGAGTCAGTGATGGCACTGACAGCCCTTAAACAGGGCGCAACCTGTGGGTGTAACAGCAGCCATGTGTCCGAGGTGCCCTTCCCTACTTTATTTAAGCTCTCTTTGCTGAATATATTGATGGGTTGTTTTCTTAAAGCACATAAGAAAAAAAAAATCTTACATCCAAGCTGACAAAAGCCAACTGTTTTTCAGCGAACAAGAACAAAGAAAAGCTATAAACCTGGCAGAAATGAGTACATGCCTTGTTGAAAGCATTGGGCAATCTACATTCATCATCACCGGCTTTTTTCCAGTTTCGTCTTGGAGCGGACATGTAAGCCCTAGCGCCTGACCAGTGCTGCCCTAACTCTGTTGAACTCACCTCATATATTAGCAATTTATCCCCACGTAACTTCAAGCTTAAAACCATGCCTTTGGCCAAGTAGTAGGATGTCCGTATGGTACAGCTCTGTGACTATGGGAGTATTTTAATGTTATTTTACATAAACAAAAATGATGCTCATTTGATTTATTAAAAAAAAAGCAGAGGGATAGCACAATTTTTGTGAAATCAATTACTTTGCTACCAAGTTATTAAAACATTGCACGGAACTGGCCATTTCTGATTCACCAAATGATTCCAGTACAACAGAGCTGGCTTACTCACTGGGCATAGCCCAAACAGCAGCTAACACTGAATTCCACATAACACAAGGAGTGGATTTACACTTCGTGACAGATGTCTTAATGCTAGAAGGGCAACTCTGAATTATGTTGCGGCAGGAGTGGAAGGGCCTCTCTGCTCTGCTGACTTGCTAGCGAGCGTGGCTGTGTCTCACCTTTCTCCCTTCCATCACTAATCCCCTTTGCCCAGCTCTAAATTACAACTTCTTTCCTCAGTTTGAAGATAGGGCTGGGGATAAATGATAGAATGACAGGAATGACACCTGAGAGTTTCGATTATTCACACCGTGACCCATCAACAGACCGATTGTGAGGGTGTGCTGCTTTGTTAATAACTGTGAAGTGGTATGAAAGCCAGTGGGTATTTTCCACCCTTTGTCTTTGGTCCAGAGAGAGGGATAAGAAACATCCGCTGAGAGTAAAGTAAAACACTCTCTGAAACATAAATTCAAGTAATGTGCTGTGGAGGATAAGCATGCAAGCATGTCCAATCCTTTCCTTTGATAGTAGCTACAAATGTTGAGGTTTTGGTGGGGAAAAGATGCAGAAGATGCAGATGAGGAAGATGGAGAAGAGCAAACGCAATTGAAAATCAGTCTGGTAACACTGGAAAGGGGTAGGCGTCAGCGAGATCTGACTACCAGTTCTCAGAACAAGCACAGGGGAAAGGTAATTGTAATATTATTCATCAATTTACAGCCATCACCTACGCTTTGTGTCCCAGGAGTCTTGATTTTGGTAACACATAGTACCAAAAATAAATATATATACACGCATATATATCTATTCTGAAATAAAAAGGTACATTAGGCAACCACACAGACTCTTCTCTTCTGAAATATATAAACCATTAATTTGATCGATTGGTTTCTTTTTTTTTTTTTTGCATAAAGCACATTCAGCTGCAGGTAAGCATATAACCTCATAAACAGAACAAGAGCCAGATATGGAAATGAGGTTTCATCACTGCCTCTATTAAGAAGACTCAATATTGGCCTTAAAGACCTCATTCTGAAGTTAGTTCAGATGAATTCAGGGGAAAAAAATGAAAAAAAAAAAAAAAGAAATGAAAAGGTATCATTCACATATCTTGCAGCCTAACTGGAATCTCTCCTCTGAGTAGATTCATCTTTTTTTTGTACTTTGGCTTCCTGCCAGGCTCCAGCACGGCTACCTGCACGTGCAGCAGCCGGCGGGACGCTGCGGCTGCACGTAGGCCCAGGCGTCCCCTCGGTGAACATAAACACGTGTCAAGCCCACAGTACCCAGAGACCCGCCGAGCAGCAAAAGCCTGAGCTCGAGGAAAACACAAACAGGCGCAGGGTGGGGCTGTGTGTATTTTAAGGAGGTCAGATGTCCTCTTCAGGGATTCCTGCGTATGTTGTTTGCACTTTAGTGGTTAATATCTTTTCTGATAATCAAAAGCAAAAACAATCCCCCTGCCCAAAAAAAAAGGAAGCTAAAAATGATGATTTGCAACCAGCATAAATATATATTTTAGAAAGCCTGTGAATAACAGAGAAAACATTAGCTAGAAATGAAATAAAGCAAGACATTCCTGAGACTGATGATCCTGTCATTAGCAGGAGGAGGAGAAAAAGGAAATTAATTCGCTCTGGATGGTTTTATGTTTCCTGTGGCATGGACTCTGTCTCCTGTTGTCCTCCGAACGCCCTTCTGCTGGCTCGCGTGGCGTCAGCATTAACGTTCTGCCCCGAAAAGGCCAGAACAAAGTGGAAGAAGGAGCCAGCCAGCCTAAGCAGCGATGCAGCTCTGGCTGTGCCCCATCCTGGGTACTTTTGGTTATGACCAGCTGGAGATGTTCAGTGTTCTTCAGTTTGGAAACAAAGAAAACAAAAAACTTAAAACCTGCCAAACTCTCAATGCAACATTCCCAAGTTCTGCATTTTTAAGCAATTGTGTCATGGGTGTTCCTGATTTCTGAAAAGAAAGGTACTTTTAAATCCTTGTGGAAACTTTGTGGTATTTAATCTGGATATTTTATCAAACTAAAGTTGCAAGGATGCTGCCACTGATGTTTTTACGTCACATATAAGAATCAGACACTGGTAAAAAGAGTATAAACAGTTGGTGCCATAGGATAGTGCTTGAAAGAAAAGGCACAAATTTTCAGTTGTTGTAGAACGAGAAGACCTTGTTTGCTTCACTATGACACTACGCTGTTTTTGGCTCTTTTCCAGTCACCCTGTGTGGGGGTAGCATGGGGTGAGGCCCAAACAAAATTTGAGGAATGGACTTCGCAAATTTAAAGTGTTTTTTTGGGGAGACTTGCATGGTCAAGTCTGGTAACAAGGTCTATCACCAGCTATGGAAATGACTCAGAGTGAACCCTCCCTCATTTTTTCTTTCTTTTTTCAAAACCTTAAAAATGATTCCTAAGCAAACATCTTAATGAAGGAAGCTACTGACAAATTATGTCACTGTATGCCCTGGTGTTTCCATGGCATTTATAGAGCAATCGCTGGTTGGCACATTGGTTGAAATGCAAGAGATGAAGGGTAACTAGGAACTTGGATGAAATAATCCCCTTGTTCTGGCTCCGAGGTTCTGCAAAACCCTTGGTGCTGGCCCAGCTGCTGGTATTCGCAGGGCCCGTCTCACCTCACCCTGAGCAGGGCTGTTTGTGCAGTACCCGTGGTTGCTCCCAGCATGGGGGGACATTTCTAACTGAGAGTGTTGATCCACGCCAAGGGACGTCTTCTTGAACATCCTCTATCATTGGATAACAGTGGCCATAATTTGCCCTGCTCGGAGGGCACAAGGTAGAAACTGACCCTTGAGAAACCTAGTGAGCAGCAAAATCAGAAGAAACTCCCTCAAACTGAGACCAAGTGAGCACCAGATCACTTTTTGCTTCCTCCTTGATTTGTTGCCTTTTGTCCTTCAGTTTTCTTGACTGGTAGGAGCCCCAGAAGAGGAGCTGGGGGGAATGACAGTTCTCAGGTAGTAAGAAAAAGTGATCTTATCCCTTGGATGCATGGTGTGACACTGGCTTCATGCTGAGCAGATGTCAGTGCCTGGAACAGGCTCAGCTGTGAACTCAGTAGCTTCTGCGGAAGAAGTGGAGACCTGGGAAGTCTGTCCCCACCTCAGAGCTCCCCATGGAGCTTGTGGGCACTGAAGTCCAGAGGTTCAAGTGGTCCCTTCCAGAAGGCCCCCTCCTTCCTGAGGAGACCCACCAAAGAAACAAATCCCCAGCACAGTGACATGCTCAAAAACACCCTTTCGCACTGCTGCACTGCTGTGTCTCAGGCCAGTCACTCCCTTGAAAGGACCAACCCTATATGTAATAATAATTCCTCCTAATTTGTTAATGATGCTAGTGGTAAACAGAGTCACTGTGCAGTCTTGCATGGCACACAGGTCCTGGCTGCATTTGTACATAGATAGGAATCAACAAAATGAGAGGAAATAAATCACCTTGTTTCAGGATAAGAGATTATACACTGTAGACTTTTGCTAGCAGAAATTCTCTAAATTTCTGATGGAAACTAATGGAAAAAGCAGGCTAAGATGAAAGACTGAAGAACCAGAAGTGACTTGGAGGTCAGAAGCAAGCAAGAGAAGTTTTCCAGCGAGCAAAGTGTCCTACAGGCTCTGAGCTCTAGCAGTAGCAAGTTGTATTCTGCCATAATGAGCTGTCTCATGAGCACTTGTTTTTTTCATTATTCCTTTTTTCATAAAGAAAATTATTTTATATTTATTTAAAAAGCTTTTTCTTTAAGTATTTGGTGAGCAGGGAGTAAAATTATTTGCATTTTTATGTTTTAGTGTTGATTAAAGTATCTGGAAAATTATTTTTATTAATTAAATGAATCTCAAGTATTACCTAGTTTGACCAGAGGAAAAAAAACACATCAAAAAGAAAAATAAAAAGGGGGAAAGGGGTTCTGTTTTACTGTTTTCTACATCATGTTTGGTCAGCTTAACTATACGGCAGCTTTGTTTAGACACGGTGTCTGCAGAGCTCCTGGTGGCATCACCTGCGCAGTCCTCCCCATGGCCGAGCTCCAGAGCTGCTCCAAGCCCTGCTCCAGCACGGATCCAGCTCCTGCGCGGGCGGATACATGTGCCGCATCCCAGCCCCAGTCTGTGACTAACGCAAGTGACTCAGACAGCAAACACAAGTGGCCATTCACAGGCTGTGCTATTAATGCTTCCCTTTTCGTGCTAAATATACACGATTCATCATCTGCTGCTGCTGACTGTATCTGTATAGGGAGAGATTCCACTGGGCAGCACTGACCCTATCTATGTATTTCCAAACTCAAAGTCCTCCTGGAGAAGAATCTTTACACAAACATCCACTGGGATCATCTCAGACTGCCCCATATCCCCTCCTGCTTCCCTTGCAGAAACTGGATGCCACTTTTTGCAGGGTCATCATTTTATCTGTGAAATAAAAAAAAAGGGCATTGATGCTTTGCCATGTGTCAGGAGGGACTGCAGTGACTGAAGCCACAGCTGTACGCCCTCGTGTTGTTGATGCATTGTAGATGGTGCGTTATCCATGTCCGCGAGGAAAGCCGGGAGCACAGAAAGTGAAAGTGGGAAGCTGGTGAGCACAAAACCCGAGTGATTCATCTTGTAGGGAAAAACAGTTGCCACTGGGGCAGGTCTGCAGTTATCCTGAACTAGGTACTGCTACAGGGGCTGATTACTTAGCATTTAGAAAGGCAATATCTGCCTTTCTCTCAATCCTGAAAAGCATACAGAGTAAGAAGGGCACATGGACAGCATGAAATGTCTCTCCCTTCCCCTCCCAGCCCCATCTGATGGCACGAGAAGGTGTAATTATGTCCTGCCCCGTGGACAAGAGGATGAGACAGCAGGGAGGATTTTGGCTGGTGTGTGAAAACAACAACATAACAACAGCAATTAGCCAGATTTCATCTAGCCACCTTGTTTTCCCTCCTCCTTTCACCTTCAGTGGTGCTGAGTCCAGGGGGCTTCTCATCGACTCACATTTCTACTTTCCCTCTGCTGGGAGGAGTCAGTAACAAACACAAAGAATATTGCCACCTTCCTGCTGCTCATTTGCAAGGGAAAAACAGATGTTCCTAATGGTAACGGGAAGCCCCTCCAAACAACCTGAAGCTTCAGAACTGGCAAAGGAAAGAAGAGTGAAACATCCCCAGTGCCCCAGGTACATCATGCTGGAGTGTGCACCCCTTGTGAAAATCCTGAGGTATCTCACAAACTGCAAAACCATAAAGAAAAGTACTGTATATATATACCTTGTAATCCCATTATTATAAAGCCATGAGAAGGCTTCAGATGTGAGTCGTCCAAGAAGGGAAGACAGGGAAGTCAATTCACTTTCAACCAGGAGTATGAGTCTAGAACAAAATCGGCTAATCCAGGCGGCTGTAGATACCCTAGACAAGTTTGCATGTTTTATTTACAGTCTCACACCTACATTTCGGAGAAGCTGCAAATCTAAGTCCTTGTATTGATTTGAGGCAGGAGGAAAAATGCAGGTGCCAGCAACAGCTTTGAAGAAGTTTGCTCTCTGTGGCACCCACTTAAATTTTCAGTAAACTTGGAGGAAGGAGGAAGAAGAGGTGTGAGATGGAGGAGCAACAATATGGTTGAGATGGTCTCAGGTACCTGCATGGAAAAGAAGTCTTAGTGAAATCCTGAATGACAGCTTGGAAATGTGATCAGACTCGGCTACAGTGTTAAACCTCCATTTACTTAGTTCACAGTTTTTTAATCTGGGAGGCTTTAACTTTTAGCAAGGGAACAAGTTGTAACAGAGCCATATTGCAGAATAGCTCTTGAGATGCCTATGAACCAGAACAGGTTTGGGAATCAGCAGAACAAGGCCCATTGTAAGTCAGCAGATCGTCCACTCTTCTGTAGAAAGAAAGAAGTCACCCTGGCAGAAAGAAAGAAGCCACCCTGGCAGAAGTTACCCAGAACCTTACCTTCAAGACAACCCATGTCTTTAAACAAACAGTCATGACAGGATGAAAGCGGCCAGCCAATAGGCAGAGTGGGAGAGCAGCACCAGAGCCTTGGAAGGATAGTGGGACAACTGGGGTCCACTCTCCTGATAAAGCCAACAGGAGACATCTAGGAGCCGGCAGCAGTCTTCCTTCCCATGCACTGCTAGATTTCCTTGTCTATCTAACTTAATTCAGTGGCCCTGTTTTTCCCCCCTGTCTTTAAAACATCTCTGCTTCTGGTCAAAACAGATCTTGATAGGGAACGCTCACCTGCTGGGGAAGGTGGGGTTGGCAGCAGGTCAGTCCTTGCGTGGGGAAAATCCTACTGATGTGAATAGCTTGAGAGAGGAGACAGCTGAGAAAAGCCATGGTATGATTAGTGCAATATCTGCTGGAGGAATTCAAGTCACATACAGGGTAGATCTGGTCAAAGCTTGGCTGAGGAGAGCACATCTTCAACTGGTCTGAAGGATTTGTATGGCAGAGACTTCCTGAGCCCTCAGAGATGGACACCAACAGTGGAAAGGAAGCTGGAATTTGCTGAGCAGAGCAAGGTGGAGAGGAATCAAGAGAAGCTGATCCCCCAGGTATGTGGCTAAGACCTTTTTCTGTGTATTTTCTGCCTGACAACTACAGTTGCACAAATATTATATTAAACAAGTTTATTGGGTAGAGATTAGAAGAAGACTTTGACCATGTAGCTAGTGGATGTAAAAAATGCACTCTAAAATCTCTCTAACCAGGGTACCTTAAACAACACAGTTCCAATTTTAGACCTTGAGTGTTCACAGCAAAAGTTATGAAAGACCAATATACAGAGGAACCTCAGCTGGAGATTTCAAAACTATTACTATTCCTTTAGAAAGCTGGGAGATCTCTAGCTCTGCATAGAACCTGTTAATAACTGTCAATCATGAAAGCTTTTGGCTTTTAAGTGGCACTTTGCCACGAGAAAGAAAGGTGGTGCACATCAAAAATATTGTTTCTAATTTTGACCGCACCTGTTGACATTGATCCAGCAACAGATGGAACATGTCGTGCATTTTATAACAAATACTATGTCACTCGGCACAGCCCAAATTGCAGAACTTTCCATAGTGTGATACACTGCAAGTCCACTCTTTCTCTTCCTATATGTCTAACACAGTAACTAAAAGATGATTTCAAATCCATTGCTCCTCAACCATTGCACACATCTGCCTTCCATTCCAATTGGTCCCATTCTCTATTTAAAATGAGAATAGAGATAGGTATAGGCACAGGCAAGAATGTGTATGCCTTGGCCCAGCCCATCAGTGATGGCTTGAGGTGGAAGACATTGCCAGAAATTAGGTTGTTGTTGCAAGCTTTTACACTAAGTCACGCCTTTCCCCTAAACTCTGCACTGTGCAGACTCAATTCTGGAGGGATGTCACACAGTATTTACTGAGAGCCAGCATGAATAGATATCAGATTTAGGACACCTCCATGGTTCATTGTAGTATCCAGGTAAGAAGCAGCAGCAAGAATTCCTGGAGAATTGTCTTCCTCAAGTTACTTCCTCAAAGTAACTTTTATTCTGATAAAAGTACCTGCACCTAATCTGCTGTTGTCTAGAGAAGACAGAAGTTGTAACGTATGTGCCAGAGGAACAAAATATAGTGTAATATAAGATCAAATTGTAAGCTTACATATTTGGCCTGTGATCCAGCTTACATATTTGGCCTGTTTAATCCAAGGATGAAAATAATTACACAAAGTAAGTCTAAGCAATCCCAGAAGAATATGAAATACAGTCATTGCAAGGAACGGAAGGAAGGGAGAACTACACCAGCTTCAGTTCCCCTTGGCTTCCTTAGACTCATGTGTGAATTTGGCCCAGAAAACTGTCTGGCATCAGGGCTGGTGATCATTCATCCCTTCTATTTGCACAAGAATGTGAGAAGGGTTTACAAAAACCTCCTCTTCTCCCATCTGGGGGCCTGGGTTGGTGCCAGTTAATCCCAATGACTCATAACCATTTCAAGAAGCTCCTTGCCACTCTCTCTGGTGCAAGCAATTGTAAAGAGAGAAAATGTACATGCTACATACAGCAGCACGTAGCTGGCAGTGCCAGGACGAGGGGTCTCTACCTTGCAGTGACAGCAGTGAGAGGAGAGGGAAATAAAGCAAACTGGTCATCTCATCACACCCACCCAACAAGATTTCTCCAGTCCTAGTAGCTGGAGATCAGAGAGCAGAAAGATTGACCTCACGCGTAGCAGCATTTAACACACTCTTTGCAACTGCATCTTTCCAGCACACCAGGTCCCCTCTCCTCCTTTGCAGCTGCAGGAGGGAGTGCAGCACGGGAGGCACAACAGTGCCCTGGGGGGGCCCTGCACGCACAGAGATGAAAAGCAAGCGCCTACCTGGAAAATGCAGCTCGGTGTCCACCTCTGCCTGCCTGCCAACAGCAGTCCCTGCCGTGACGGACAGACGGACAGACGGACGGACGAGGTGCTTGGGGTCATTCACGGCCCGGCCGGGGTGGGGCGGCCTCGGCTCAAAACCCCGCCTCGCATCATGTGAAACTTTCCCGAGCAGGGATTCCCGAAGCCAGTTCCCTGCACCCACATTTCTACGAGCCTTCGTGAGCTCTTCCGCATGTTGAGCGGCAAATTGCAGCCGTCTGACTTGCCTTTGAACGCGAGCCAGGACTTTGTTTGTTTTCTCTCCTCTTTCAAAAGTTCTTTGTGTCTCTTTGGCTCACTTAATAAGCTACAATACTCAGCGCCTCCACTTTTAAAGTGCTGCCCAGAGCCGATCAGCTCTATGTCTTCCCGCGGGACAGCTATGGAATGGGAATGGTTAGGCTTGAAAATGAACGTGTTGACTGTCCTAGCATGAGTGTGAAGGATTAATCCAGCTGATGTGGGTAAAAACATCAGCAAAGACATAGTGGCATGGGTTAACAGCTCTGGTAGGGTCCACTCCTTGATTTCAGCAGTGCCCTACAGCCCCTGCTACCAAAGATTTCCTCTTAGTGCTTGCACAGTTAGCTGCATGAAGGTGTCCTCTTAACAACGCCTTAGCTTGCAGGATGGGTGGCTGGAGCACAGAGTCAGGATGACACTGGAGACTCATCAGTTGTAAGGACTATCCCAAGGGAGTCCTTAGCAGACAAAAAGGGCAGGAAGCCTGAGAAACAAATGTCTTGAGAATGGAGCAAGTGCCTCAGAGACTACTCAGGAGGAGTTGTAAGGAGTGGGCCAGAAAGGTCATGCAAAGCCAAGAAGATAGGAAGAAACGTGGTTTCAGATATTTGGAACAGTTCTACTGAGTGCCCCCTCACATTGTGTTTAGTGGGTTGCCTGAGTTGAACTATTCTCATCCTTGCCTTCCACAGTGCAGTCCAACTGTGGGTTAAAATTGTGATTTTCAACCATGTGACAGGCTGTTCTAATTCATGTCTATTACATAACCCAGGAAATATTTTGCTAAAGTTCATTTAAATTGCAGGATTGATGATGGTAAGAAACAGATACCCTTTGTGACTTTTTCTCCTCCAAAAATTAGGATAGTGACATGCAAATGGTAGCTTTTCCTCCAGGTGTCTAACTCAGTGACCGAGGAAAGGCACCATGCTCTGCTTCATATCAGCCATATTCTGGCTATCAAGTTAAAAAGGGTTTACATTTCTCCTTTCCCTCCCTCCCTCCTGCTGTGGGACAGGGAACAGCTCAGAGTGTAAGAGACATAAGTCAAGCAGAGAAATTGGAACAGTGAAGAAAGGAGGTAAGTCTCTAAGTTATCTCTAGAGCTGACTAGGTAGAGCCCAACTACCTTATAGCCCTTATGCTGCTGTGTTAAGGTAACTCTGGAGTAAGAAGGGACACAACAGGGAAAGAAGGGAGAAAAGTATTGCTATTTAGCTTCGCTTTGAGATTTTAAGGTTTTAAGATTTTGAGATTTTAAGGCTTGATATATAATTCATGATCACTCATGGCAACTCTTTCCCAGGACTTTTTTTTTCCTTCCTCTCTTTAGTGCTACTCCTACATTTCTGGTGTTGCTGAGTCTGTGCAGCCCTCATACTGTCATATTTTCTCCAGCTCCTCCTCATCTGCAAAGGGACTGGAGCCCAGCCCTGCTTCTTTCTTCTCATCAGGTTTCTCTGGCCTTCTCTGTATTACAAAGAACCACTGTTGAAGTCAGAGAAACTGTGACTGTTGGGCAAGACCAGCAACTACTGCATATTTTACAACAGCATACTATCCATCTCGTTCTGGAGCTGTTAAGGCTCATCTTTTTGTGTGTTTTATTTTTGGTTTTTTTTTTAGTCATGTTTATTTTTCTAATCACTGCCTTAACCCTCACTTACTAAAGCTTTCAGTGGCCCAACTACCTTTTCCAGTTACACTAGTGTCAAGCTAGACTAAATCTGCTAGTGCAGTTGGATTTGTAAGATATGACTGTACGTTTCATTGACTAGAGCCAAACCAATGTCACCATAGTCAGCATCTTTCTTGCTATTGTTCCCAATATCAAAGAGAGAATGTAGTCTGGGAATGGTGATACTAATCATCAGACTTTGAGTTGCTTAATGTCTCTACATCAACCATCTCCAACAGCTTTATAGACATTAATTAAATATAGGAACCCAGTAAAGAAGAGGGTATTCATTTTCAGGGTGAGGCATTCAGAAAGGCAGTGATCTCAAAAGCAGATATCAAGGGTCGATCCCTGCTCTGTGGTGAAATACCCCACGTTTTTATTAGTTCCTGGTCAGCAACAGGAGTTAACAGAAGACTCCCCATCTCCTGTTCTCCTCCTCCCACAACATTTATCCTGTTGGGGAAAATGTGCGCCAGAAGTGCTGGGTCTTTTCTGTGGCACAGTCATATCAAATCCAAAAGTAGATCTGGGGTCAATGGAAGAATCCTTTCTTCCTGTTAAACTTAATAGTGTCAGAGAAGACCGTTACAGAAGAGAAATTGTACTCTCAAGTGTGAATGTCTGGGGCAAAACACTCCTTCTGGCAGTGTCTTCTAGGGGCTATTGCATTTCCTCTTCCAGCTACTTCCAGCTTCCAGACAGCAAGACTGCCAATCTGCTGGCAGTCTCAGGTGGATTTACCCCGTTCACACTACTGCCGAACCCCAAAGGGCAGTACCGAGGTTGATCATCAGTCTAAATGAGCACTGCTTAGGGACTGCCAGACTTTGAAAACACAACTGTTGTGAACCTTGTCTTTTCTGTTTTCCTCTAGAGCCACAGCACCTCTCCTGAAACAACTTGTGATGCTGCAACACCTCAAAACATTCAGCTTCATGTGGTGTGTCATGGACTTTTTAAAAAAGGAAAGTGAGTCTGGAAAACTTCCAAGATTATGCAATACATCTGCCTCCTGTGCCTTAAGAAAATGGCGAAGGTGATGAGGCCATTTCCTTCACTGTTCTTGTTGTATAGATGTGTATCATGGCCTCTTGCTGGGCTAATCCATTGGTCCTATCCCAGCTGCATGTTTAATTCAAAAAAGCTTGTGTTAAGGTGAGACAAAAAATCCTGTGGCAGCAAAGGACAGATGAAACAGTTTCATTTCCTCTCTTTTATGTGTTCTCTGAATGCAGTTCTGGGTGTAGATAAGAGAGTGCTTGCTATAATTTGCAATTAATTTACCAGCAGACTTCTACTAATATTTTTCCCACAGTGATTTTACCAGCTGGACACACTTCTTCTAGCATGTTCTGACAGAGGAACTCACACTGATAGAGATCTAATGGTGCAATTGTACGAAAGAAAACACTGCAAGCACAGCCAGTACTAATTACTCTAACCTCAGAACTGGAAGCTGCCGACAGGGCTTGACTCTGGGCAGGAACATGGGCTATCAGGATTAATGGAGCAATGAACTAAAGGAGAAATGGGAATGAAAGGTTACACTTGTGTGAGCATCGTGGCTGCAAAGATACCTCGGCATAAAATGAAGATGTTATGCCAGTCTTGATGTAGTAAGAGGGATTAGAGACTACTGTTTCAGTAACTGTTTCAGACAACTACAGAAAACCAGAATCCTGCAATCATTTTAAAAACTTGTCTGTGCCTCATAACTAAATAAGATTATTCAATTGTATAGGTTGATGTAAAGATGTAGATATATCCTTGAGAGATAGCTATTCCTTTGGTATTTGATAGATCGGTGGCGCTAGTTTTCTAGGAAGCTGTTCCAAAACCCAGTGTGGTCAGTAGAAACCCCTCTTTTCCATGGCCTTTATCGGGTCATGGCCAGGGTGGAAGAAGCTCTCTTGTGCTGGGAAACAGCAGGGAGATCCCAATGGGATAGCCACTATATTCAAAATATTGCAGCCCAGCACGTGGCAGGGATTCAGACTGCCACGGGCAACTGTGCTGGCACACGCTGCGGGAAGGAGCTCCAGGGACGGGGCTGGTACGGGAACAGGGGTGCACGGAGCCAGGACACTGGCGCTGGGAGCGCTGCGCGTGCTGCAAGTGCTGATCTGGGCTTATTCTGCAGCCGCGTCCCCGTACAGACAAGCCCAGCCTAGCCGTTTGCCTGGCTGTTTCTCTTGGCAGCGAGTCCCCACATCGAACCAAGGGTGTCGTTTATCTCCCTCGGCAGCAGCCCTCGGCAGAACTAGTAGCAACAGGGAAGCCACTGAGGCCTTTGCTGGCAGAGGCTAAACCCAGCCTCTGGCTCACGATCTTCACCCTCTTACACAGGAACAAGGGTCCTTGAAAAGAGCCTGCTGCGACCAGAGCTGCTTGGGCAGAGAGTGATGGTGCATGAACCATTGGATAAATACACCCCAAACTGTGGTTATTCATGGAGGAATGTCCTACCAGAGCCTGTCTGAGATCTCTAGAGTCTTTCCCTTCATTGAAGTTTTGAAACAAAAACACTAAAGAAACAAAATATGTCTTTCAGCTCACTTTGGTACATTCCTAGGTCATGTCTATTCCTCTTATGAATCAAAAATGCTGGCAATCACCATATATTTTGTTGCTGGTACATACCATCCCTATTTCTTGCAGTTAGATGAAGAACAGCAATAGTTTATTGCACACTGGATGGACAAACAAGGCTTTGTTGAGTGTGGGATTTTGTCCAGTTGATGTTTCTTTTCCACTTGATGCTAATCCGGCACCAAAAGGGCCAGCGCACATGGAAATGGAAGTGTGAAATTAATAGCCAAAAATAAAGACTCCTGAAACAATTCTGGAAAGAGGGAGAACAGCGAGAACCAAGAGGAATGTAATTTACTGAGCCTGATTCATGACGCTGGCAAGGAACTCTATGCCAGAGCCAAATGAATCAGATTCTCTTTCAGTCTGTGCTGGCACCATGATTATTTAGGTGTAACCATGGGCAGAAGGGCAATATATTTGAGAAGCATCACTGGACGGTTTATACACCCTGTCTTGTCTGCTGTAACTGAGCCGGCTTGTGCTATTTTAATGCTATACGCACTACAAGAAGCAAGAAAGGGAGAATGAAATACGATGGTACGTCGGGTCACAGCCTCTGCGAGTCAGGGAGGTCGTTCCTCACACGAGCCGAGCCTGGCTCCTGCAGGGCTTGTTTATCTCTGTCTCATAATGGGGCTGGAAGAAACATTGTTGTAGCTCATAGGCAAACATCTTGAGATAATATGTCTAAGGAAAAAAAATACATCTGGCATTTTGTTTTAGATTCTCAAAATCTTCAGCCTATATTCAGCAGCTCTCGAGACAGGGTGGACCCAGCCCTTGTTGCATCCACAGCATGACTGATAAGAAGAGAGCGTCTGCCCGGAGCAGCAGGGATGTCCCTGTCCCTTTGGCATTTTGGGGATGTCATAGATTGCTACAGAGATCCTGCAGGTGAATTTTCACACCTCTGGTTGATCTCAAGAACTCCCTTGTGTGCTATTCTCACAGAGGTGGGTTTGGCACCTGAAAAGCATCAGTATTGTTATACAAATGCCCATTCAGATAAGTTCTAAAATATATGTATTTCTTCAACCCTGTGCTCAGATCTCACGGCAATCAGGAGGATGTACAACATTGCCCAAGTACTTTACCAACCTGGGCCTTTTTTTAAAGACTGTCATTAACTTCTGCCGATTCTGGACCAGGCCCTAAAAAAGCTAAAAGATGAGATTAGAAAACATTTGTGCTGAAAAGATATTGATATTTCAGGATTTGGCCAATTGCCCCTGTTTGCTGCTGCAGACACTCTCTCCTCCTGTTTATTTGTTTCCCTGACTTAAAAATTACGCATGAGAAACATTGCCTCGGTGTTCAGCAACAAATGCAAAATGCTGCTGGCACCTTCCAGATGCCGGCTCTGAGGACGTGCTCTTGCTTGCCTGGCTAAGGAAGAAATCCAGCAAGTCTTTTCTTTAATCTGCTCCTCACCTGTATCCTCATGGCTGCGAGCTAACGTGAGGGCAGCGGCACTGCAAGACTCGGTTATGAAACCAACCTATTTTTATCCAGCCCTGCTGCCGAGGTGAGGCAGGATTGCAGGGGGAAGCCTGGGTGGTGTCAAGCAGCAGAGCAGAGCATCGTGTTTACGTGGTATTTTCACTTGCTTCTCTTGGGTAGCACCCCGGAGGCCCAAGCAACATGTCCCTCATGTTGAAAACAGCAAGAGTCATTAAGCTGATGTGTTTGTTGGGTAAGTAAAGCTGTGCAGGCAGGCAAACGTTAGGAAAAGGACACTGTTGAAAAAGCCACATTTACCAATATATATATATATTTATATATGTGTATATATATGTATATATATATAAACCCTCCCCCTGACAATCAGGATAGTATATTTTGAGTTAATCAAATCAAATCCCTGTTTGGGCACAGCCCCTAAGTATTTGCTCTAATCTCATACGAGTTCAATTACTTAGTCTAAACACAAACTAGACAGCGGAGAGTTGGACTCTCTCTCTTCAGTGGGTGGAGAAGTCACTTGTTTTCCTTGATTTGTCTCATTGATTTCAAGGAGGCAACTCAAGCAGTAGTAACGTGCTACTTTGTATGACTGAAAGTGTGACAAACATGCTGACTTTCATTGTTGTGGAAAACGGAGTTCCAAACTATTTACAAAAGAACAGCAGGAATAATCAGACCTACTTTTTAAGAGAGCTCTCCACTTTTAGTCTTCCAGAATGTTTACAAACTGTGTTTTGTAGATTATAACTTCTTCTACCAGAATAAATAGTGAGGAAATTTATTGCAGAATGTAGATAAACACAGATTTTGTATATTTTATGGAAAAAATACTGTAGAAATTTCAGATGCTTGTCATTTTTATAGACACGACCTTAAGACAACTAGTTGCGTATTTTAAAACAGGCTAATCTGTGCATAAACTAAAGAACAGATTCATAATTTATTGATATACTTCTGCCAGCTAAGAACTGGTTTTCATTATTCTTTTTACTCATTCCTCCAGTCACCATTGTTCTGTTTCAGCAATATTTCATAGTAAATGTGTATATTTTTCCCTCTAAAATAAAGATTAAATTTCTAATTTCATTCAGCTCTGCAGTAGGGAAAAACAGGGAAAAAAAGCACTCTTCTTTCAGAGTGCTGTATTGTTCAGCCAACAGATTGAATACAGAGCATAGGACACGTTGAATTTTGCACACACACACTATGTAGCGCAGCTTTTAGCTATTATAAATGCCAGGTAGATTGTATCATGCACTGTGTCCTGCTAGTCACTTCCTAATTGCTATGAGAAATGAAGGGCAAATGTGATTTAAGGCATGCAATCTGCAACAGTTAATTTAGACACAATTTAATTTAATTTGAATACAAAGTCAAAGGCTTCCTCAAGCTTAGCTTCAACATAACGCAGGGAAGTTTAGGGGAGGAGGGGGGACTACAGGCTTTTCTTAGCTCTATTTTTCCTTATCTGAATCATGCAGCATCAGAGAAAGCCACACCCCAGAAGCTGCAGGCTTTGCCGCCGAGGTCGGTTCGCAGCTAGCAGAGCACAGTAAAGCAGAAGCAGAATACAGAAAAGTATAGAAAATGTAAGCCCACCACTGGCTGGAGATCCTGGCCAGTTAGGAAGAACTAGATGAAAGCAGTCACACATCTTGGCAGATTGTGGTGGCACAGCAATAACAAGAGAGGAAAACTTTGTCTTTTCAGAGGCTCCCCGTGCAGAGTCAGTCCCGATCCAGATGCGGAGACCGTGTGATTCTGTGCTGCGGGAGGAGTGCCGCTCGGCTGAAACTAAACGCTGACACACTCCTTAGCCCCCCGGTGAATATACATCCTCGGATGCTAACCAGATTCTTCCGGGCTGTCCTGCATTGCATTATGCCTGAGCGCTCATTGCTTGCAGCGCCGGAGCTCCAAGTCGCTGCGGAGAGAGGGAAGGAGTGATGTAGATGTTCCCAGCAGAGCCCAAAGACACTTAGGGAGATTGATGAAGGATGCCCGGGCTGCCTGGCGGCCCCGATTGGCTGCTCTGCTCCCGCGGAGTTGAGAGGGCAAACGGCCACGGAGAGCACAGCAATCCTGGCAGAGCAGCCACGAGACCCCCAGGGTGAACGGGAAATGCCAAGGCGAGTTTCTGAACGTCTCCGTAGGGAGACGTGGGTGAGGTGGACAGAAAGGGCAGCGAACCCCGGGATCTTCTCTTTCCTGGAGTCAGCAGAGGGAATTCCACTCCTCTGGCAGTGCTTAAAAACTACATGCTTAAGCCCCTATCTCCCAAGGGAGGAGGGGGTCTGGAAAACATCCAAAAAGTGAACTTCAGCTCATGGCCAACTATTTACCAAACTCAGGGATGAATAAGAGTCAGATATAATTTATATGAAGATCTTTAGTGTTGTGCATATGATAATGCTCAGACATTTATGCAATGCACATCAAAGACACCCCAAAGCCCCTCTTGGTATTTTACTGGCAATTCTTATAAAACATAGAGATTGTGCTCTCCATTCTAAATGCAGCCAGCCCAAGGCAGAAAACTACTGCTGATGAAGAGTGCTCACCACATCTGATCCAACGCGCATTTAGATCAGTGGGACCAGCTTCTATAATCTCAATGGGAGCCAAATGGAAACCAGCAGCTGCCAGTGTGAGCCAAAAGGCGAGTACTGGTAAAGGCAGCAAATTTACCCTTCCTCTCTCCCCTGGCTCAGTTTGTGAGTATTGCAGTGGGATTGTTAGTGAGGATGGGGTAGGAAGGAGCTTCAAATCTTCCTGCTGGAGCTGGATGGCAGCAGTGACAGCTCGTGGTGAAAAGGTGGCAGATGTGGTTGCACTGCGTCTGGCACCAGGCTTAACTTGTGCTCAGCCCTCACTTAATCACGAAAAACATATCCCCCGTGGCATCAGTAAGCTGGTCCCCTCTAGGAGTGTGGGATTCAGTGCCTTGGAGAGTCTTGGAGAGCTGAAGTCAGGTGTATGGCCTTCTGAGGGTGGGTTCAACTCTCATGATGTTCCAGGTCAGTATAAACAGGATAAACAATAAAGGGCAGTGCAAACAACTACACTTGGGTCTCATTACAGTCAAAGGACAACATCATCTGACCCGTGAAGCTGTTTAGAGATTGTACTTTAGATTTCATTGTGTGTATGGACCATACAGGCTACAGTCTTGCCTCCATAGCAACTTGAGCTGCCATGGGAGACTAAACTACTATCCCAGATTACACAGCCAGGACAGTGCTGGACCAATCCTTGTGATGGACACCACATTCGCTATGGAGTGAGTTAGGTCGCAACCGCTCTGCTTGTGTGAGTCCCTTACACCCACCTGGACATAAGCAGGGCTTGAAACAAGGATATTCACTGTCACAGCACAACCTACCCATGTATTGCTTGGGTAGGAACAGAAGTAGGCAATTATTTTCTAGAAGCTGATCAGCATTTTTGCTACAGTAATATATTCCTAAGATTTATAGTGTATATTAGGTTCCAGAATTGAAAATCAATGGTGCATTTGAACCTTCTTCTCCGTGCTATCTATGTCTTAGGGCATAAAAGCTTGGGTAGCAAAGCCAAAGCAAGATTCCCCTGCTTATCACTGAATACGAGGACAACAATTCAGTAGACATAGTGAAGTGACTCAGGGATTCTCTGTATACAGGACATGGTTGCTCTACACTCACAGAAGGGCGCAGTGAGGCATCTGACAAGCAGATTATTCTTAGTACAGCAGAGGAAGAAAAACCCACGTGTTGTTTCCTATTGTTGACAGGCCTTTACAAATTACGCTTTTAAATGTAGTAAACTATTTAGAGGAGATGACAACAGTTCCAGTAAAAATACATGTGCAAGCACGCACACACAAAGAAAGCTCAGCTAGAAGAACCCTCTTATTTACTCATTTCAGCCATATTTCTTTCACCTAAAAAGCCAAAATACTTCTTGTAGAGCAGGTCCTTTTTTTTTCTTTAGCTTTATTTTTGCCACTGATATCAGTAGTGAATTAATGGAGAAAGCAGAAAGTTTGCAGTATAAGGAATGCAAGAATATGTCTGGCACAGGAAATCAGCAAAGCAGGACGTGGAAAAAGTCCCTGATTCTGGAGCTTAAAGCACGATCTATGCAGAAAACAGTCGCCACCATCCAGCACTGTGGTTGCAGCGCCCCCAGCTCTCTCTCAGACTGCAACCTAGTACTGAGCAGAACTGCACTGTGCAGACATTTCAATTTGTTGCCCAAGAAGCTGGATCTGCTCTTGCAGAGCTGTCCTCTGGGACAGGCTCAATGTTTAGTTTACTCTTGAGCCTATCTGGGCTCCCATCCTCTCTCTGCTGGGTCTCCAGAGATGTTTTGTTGGTAGCTGTATTTGCAGCATACATTATCTGAACTAGCAGGTTTGGGTTTCTCAACATGCAGAGATTTAGGGTGGTGCCCACCTTTATCATCATAATCCCGTATATAGAGCACTCCCCTGGAATGTGGTTGGTCTGGATTCAGTTCCCTCTCTGTTTTGAAAGGGTTCAAATCGACATCTTCCACGTCCCAGAAGAACCAGCAATGTGAACAAAGAGCAGCACTGGATCTGAGGCCATTAGGAAAGCCCTGGGGCTCTTCACTGCTGAACACACACTTTCAGACAGACTGTTTCTGAATATGGATTAGGAAAAAAGAGAGCCGCTTTACAGAAGAAATGTTGAGGAATCAGTAGCTCCTCCCCGATGGACCAGACGTACAGTCACCATGTGGGTAATGGCAGTAGCTACTGAAACGTGCGGTTGTCTGAGGTATTGATGAAAGGGAGCAGGACTTGGAAATGGCCCGGTACACATCTGGCTGTACACAGCGGACTCTGGCATGCTTAGTTTGCATGTGCTGACTACACAGAGCCGGGCTGTTATATTCTGTCTTCTGTAGCTGTACAACAAGAAACTTGCCAGCCAACCTCTGCAGCACCAAACTCTGTTACCTCTGTTCCCTGATTCTTCACAAACATTTTCCATCTGTGAGTAAAGCTAAAGATGCTTTTCTCTAAATGTATTCTCCCTCTGTAAAATCCAAATTCTCAGCCTCTGAAAATATCCTCTTCTCCATTGCACTTCACTATGTGTAGCCAGTTGAAAGTGTCCTCTTGGCTGGCAGCTTGGATCTGGTGGCCACCGGGCAAACATATCAAGGAAACATCCATAGATGAGAGAAGAATATGAAAAAACAATTGCAATATGCTGATGCTCTTTCAGGGACCCCAGACAAGAATAAGATAAAAAAGACAATACCAGACCTTTCTTGTGACATTTCGTACCCCAGCAGGGCTGTGCTGGGGAAAGGAGGGCTGTGCCCCTCTCTGGAAGAACGGCCTCGGGTGCGAGTGCCCAGCGGACTGTGGTTTGGGAACGTTGCAAAACTGCCTGTCCCTGGGCATTTTTCCACTCTCTGTGTAGTCATGCAGTTCTGTATTGTTTTTCTCTGCTTGTCGCAACTTTACTCCCCTAGCCCATGCAGAGCTGGCCATGATATGACAAACCTGCAAGGCTTGATCGGGCCACAGATTGAGCAATGTCACAGAACAAGGCCAAGTTGCTATGCATTAGGAGGAGGTTGGTGGTGTAATATTTAAGTCACCCTCCACGGCTACAGAGATCTAGGACAGCGGTATTGCTGTGTTTATGTTTGTGTTTCTAAAGGTGGGGTTAACTGCAGGGATATATATTCTCTAAAAGGAATGTGTTTAATACTAAGTTCATTTTTCAAGGATCTCTTTTTATATTTTCTGGGAAGAGACATGCACCTCCAAAGTGAGGCTCCTACTCCTGTCTTCAGCTCCAGATGCTGAAAATACACCTCTCTCCAGTACTGTATGGGGAGCCTGGAGGACCATTTCATTGCTCCATTTCATTGCCTGCACTGGGGTGCATAGCACTGTTCCAGCCACGTTAGGGCACTGGAGAAAACTGTATAGGTCTGGCAGGTCTTGCAGGTATGGCACGGGGCTCAGAGGAAATCTCTGATCTTCCTGAGAAATTAGAAGCGGCAAGGTGGGATGACCTGAATATCTCAGACCACCAAACACCTAAATTTGGATATTTGAACCTAGCCCTGGAGATCTAACTTTTAGATTGTTAAGACTGGGTGAGCACAAGTGCTCTGGATCACATTCACAGATTCACAACTGGATCTTGACAATCGGAGTAACTGGATGCTTGGAACTGTTCCTAGTGGCATATTTATTTTTCTACATTCATTCCAACTTCTTTGATTTCCTCTCTCCCCTGTGATTCTGGTTTTCCAAATGCTCCAGCACCTGCAATGCCGACTCCTTAAGGGAGCTCATGTTTCCGTTCTCCCCACATGCGCTTACGTGGTAATGAGACCTTCCTGCTGGACACTGCCCTCTCCAGCCGCCTGCTCTCATTCATTTCATGGGTGAGGTTCTTCTGACGTGATTTATCACCTTGGCCCCGTACATCCTGTTCCCTCCGTATCGTTGCTGGTGGTTCCCAACCCAGGAGCAGATTGTCCAGGTGGGACCGTGTGCACCTGATCCCTCCAGAAGGAGGGGAGAGATCCCCTAGCCAGCAGAGACTTAACACTTCACAGGAAGGCTTATCAGAAGCAAAAATACTAGCAGACAGCTTAGGTTAGAAAACTACATCCTGGAGGTATTACGAGCAAATTCTCCACATTTCAGCTGGGTCAGACCTCATCATGTCTCCGTTCGCTGATATATTTGAGTGACTTTGCCATAGGTCAGCAGCGGTATGTTAGGGAGAAAGAATTCCAGCTGTCTTCTTGCTCTGCAACTTTCATGCCATTGAAAGGTCAATGAGGCTAAATGCCTCC
The DNA here is from genome assembly GCA_013389825.1 of Crypturellus undulatus. Lineage (NCBI taxonomy): Eukaryota > Metazoa > Chordata > Aves > Tinamiformes > Tinamidae > Crypturellus > Crypturellus undulatus. Next base: position 242,686 of record VWPW01001166.1, on the reverse strand, counting down.
CCGATCCTTGAATACATGGGGAAAACACAGGGAACACAGTTAGCCCTTTGAAGCTTAGAGCTGGAAGAGCTACTTGCATCTGTTCTCAGAGGCGCTGGCTGCATGAGACGAGCGGCATCTCCTCTAGTGCTTCAGCTGCTGTGTTGGTACATTGCTTAAGCGAGAACCTCCTTCATTTCCACTGCACCCAATGTCCCTGTCACTCTGCATTTTTACTTTACCAGGTTCCATAATTTTCCCCCTATACCTCTATTCCTATATTCCTCTTCTGTGTTTGCACTCTAGCAGCCAGATTAATATCCTCATTCTTGTAAAGGCCCTGACTTCTCTCTCCTCCTTTCTTGCTTTTGTTATCACTGACTCAGAATTGCTGAGATACAGGTCAGATAGATAGTGCTACTGTTGTGTGTGCAAATACAGACCATGTGTGGCATGAGATTTTTCCCATTAAGGTCTACTGGACCATCAGGCAGCTGCACTGTCCTGAGACACTTGTTCACACTGTCATGATTAACAGAGGCACACACACTTTCTCCCCAGCCTGAAGTCTGACTATTTTTATTTACTATGACTCTCTTGCTTAGATTTATTGTTTGGCCACTTCAGCTACTTGAGGCCCAATGTATCAACTTGAATGTATCTCCCCTGAATTACCTACCGTTCATTTGATTTGCTATGTCAGCCTGTTTTTTAAGGATTCATAAGGATTATTCAACTTTCTAGATTTTTAAGGCATTTTAGTCTATGTGCCATGGAAAAATTCCAGTGATGCCTGCCACTTGACTTTTGTTATTTGGTATCTACTGAGTTATACAACCTCCTTGGTCAGTAATATCCAGCTAGGCACTTTTCCAAGATAAAAATCTACTTAGAGAGTTGGTCTGATCACATATGCACATCTGGCATCAACAATCAACGAAATATGTAAGTAAGTAAAGCAACAAAACTCACTGGAGCCAAATGGGAGTTATTCATTTCTGTCATCCTATAAGTCTTGCTGCTTTAAGCAGTATTGCAGAACAGAGCAGAAAACTTAGACGCAAATTTAGAAGTTGCTTGAGACTGTTCCTACTGTACCTGTAGGCATGCAAATCTGATAGCTGTGCATGGATAAAAAATGGATGCAAACTCAAATGCATGAAAATCTTTTGCTTGAAATAAAAAAGGCGTGCTCCATTTTCTCCTTCCTCATCAATCCCCTTCTGCTGAAATATGTCTGTGATCTCAGGTGCTGGATTTGGATGCACACACAAATCAGCACATGGTGCCTGGCTGCAGCGCCTGGGCACCGAGGGGCCCTAGGTGAGTGCTCACTGTGCGGTCAGGTTTTGAAGTCCTGACTCAGCCATTCCTTAGGCAAAGCTCCACCCGGCAGCTGTGTAAAGCCATTTAGACACTGAACTGCTCAATATATTTCAGTTTCTGACTTTAGCTGAATGAGGATTGAGTAAAACCTGTTGAGCCCCACCCCCTGCAGAGTTATTATTTGTAAAGGCAGTGGCTTTTGCAGCTAATACAGCCTCTGTACCTCCGTTTTTGTTGGAGAATTTCTATTATTTCTCTCAAATAATTTTACAAGATCGACTTTCTGTTTTTCTCTGCTTTCTGTTTTAGCCTCCTCCTGGCCAGTCTCTAGGCAGAGATCAAGGCTTGCACAGAAAAGACATGTCCCTACTCCAAGCCATGGAAAAGACCTAAGCCGATCACAGGTTTAGCTTCATGGACTGCAATCAAATTATAGTAGTTCAAAACTGCAGTACAAATATTCCTGGTAACATATCTTTACTTTCAAGCCTTTTTTTTCTGAGGCAGTCATGTTTGACATCTCAACTTTGTGGCTAGAAAGACTCGTTAAGTTAACATTCTATTAAAAAAAAACTTTGATGGATTCATTAAAATGTGTCTGACTGTTTCTGAGTGAAATATATCAAACTCAAATATATCAAACCTTTAATTTTTATAAGAAATATCTACTTACTGTGACTTGTCATGTCCCATTATAAGGAAAGATCATTTTTCTCCTTCTGTCTCAGCCTTTAGGTTCTAGAAAATCAATTGCAGAAATGTCTTCCCTTTCACAAGAAGACATTTTTCATTGTTATTTTGCTTGGGCTATGAAGAAATACTGTGAGCCTGGGAAAATGCCCACGGTAATCTAAAACCTGCCAGCTTTCTGTAGATCTATTTCTCAATTTTCTCTTTCTAGCAAACATCAGTGAAGAAAATCCTCTTCTTCCACAGCAGTCAAATCAACACTTCTCCATTAACCAGCCAGTAAGAAATGATCTATTGGCTACCTGGGTGATATCCATTACCCAAAGAGTTAGGACTCTTTGTAAAAGAACTTTCCTGGATTAGCCTGCATAAAACGCTGAAGAGAGCAGTAGGGACCTTCAAAGAGATGCAGTCACTTAGCTCTGTGCTATAGAAGTATCTGTTTACACCTTGGAGCTGTAACCGTGGGCTCTTTTCTGAGGATAGTGTCCAAGAGGCCCTTTTCTCACCAGCCTGGGGAGGTGCACTTCTCCCTTTGCGTGCAATAGGACGAGTGTTTAGAGGACTACAGGTAGGTAGCAAGCTCAAGTGCAATTAGAGCTCTCTGTTTCCTGGAGAAGGCCCCCCGAAGGTGACGTCTCTCCCCTTATGGTGTCTGTTGTAAGCTTAGGCTACGCAATGGAAAATTGCTATGGTAGAAAGGAGGCACTGTGCCCTACCCAAAAATATCCTTTGGCCAAGTGGTGAAGGGGCTTGAATTGGGTTCTGCTATGTCTGGAGAAATGCTTTAGCTAGTGGGTACCACTTCTGGGTTGCCAGAGGCCCTGTTCCAAAGCTTGCTCTGCTAGATCAGTTTTACTGATTTGTAAAGCTCATCATGACTCATTTCTGCAAACTCATCTTTTGCATGAGAATGTCCTTTAATTGCAGAGTCTCATGTATTGTGGGTATTATGCTGAAAGCTGTCCGGTCTATATTTGCTAATAGGTCTTCTCTATCTACTGAGGATGTATGTGTCACTTTTGTAATCCGTGTCACTCCTTTGTGACAAGGATTTAGCCTTTGTTGCATCTTCTCTATCTCTCATTCTCATCCATACCAGGATCATTCCCCTTGTTTCCCAGGATTGATTTTGAAAAAAAAAAAAAAAAAAAGGCATATTTTATTTTGAGTGAATTCATAACCCATGGTTCACAATCCATCCGGTTGTCTCTGTTCCACATCAATTAGATTCCCAAGGGGAGCACTCAGGAGGTAGCAATGAGCTCAGGCCCTTTTGAGTGTTATGTGACTGCCACAATCCAGTGTTATCTATCTCTTTGCAAGCAGAGTTCATGCAGCTGTAGCAATTCCCTAGTGATCAGACAGGCAACCCTGGTGATTTGCTCTTGCTGTGCTTGCATTTTAGGCTTGGCCTGTGCCTATCAGATGGCAAGAAGTGTTGAGCAGAGCACCCAGTAGGTCAGATAAAAAGTGCACTCAGGAACAAAAGGTGGTGAAAGTTATATTTGAGTTAATTAGAAACTACCGTTAATGGTTGGGGATTAAAGAAATATATATCATACCTCAAGTAATCTTTGCTATAATTTAGGCCAGTTGCTTCCAAAGTGATAATAGTTAAAATATATAGAAGTAGATTCATTTCTGCTCAGAACTCATTTGCTCATGTGATATGAGGCCTGGGCATTGGAACCTCAGATGTTAAAAGTCCTTCCTCTTAGAGATCACTGAATACACAGCAATACCATGGCCCTGGTGTCCCCCATAGCAGCTCTCCCTGAGACAGGAGTCGGTCACGGTGCATACACCAAATTCCCACTGGTGACCAGGCTGGGAGTAGCAGAGGGGCTGGGGGGCTGCTCCAAGATGCTGCTCCAACCCCCTGGCCATGGCAGCCGCAAGCCCGTGCCACTCACCTAACAAGGACCCAGTGCGTGACACGGATCAGGAACTGCTCAGCATTTCCATGCACTGCATTTGTCTCTGCAAGGAGTTTCATGGCTCTCTAAATGACTCTGTTTCATAAACAAAAGCATTCGTTTGGTTCCTTTATCATTTCCGGAGCGGGTACATTTGTCTCCATCCTATCTATGGCTGACAGCCAGCGCTTGGATCTATGCAGGAAATCTGCCTTGAACAACAAGTGAATGCTGCCAAAAATGCACTGCTGGTCCCACAGGCACCGGCAGACAACATTATAATTAGTTTTCCTTGGGAGACTGAGTGTGTCATATCTAAAACCTGAGCACTTTCATATTGCACAGTAGTTCTCCTTTGGGAGAAAGTGCCAAAAGCTCTCACTGGATCCGCACAGACAGATATCTGCTGTAGGATCATTTTGGTGTTGCAAGGTCCTCCAGAGCTGACCGAACTGCTGTTGTTGTGCTTACCGAGCTATATCACAGTGGGGAGAATCGTAACCCATATGGGGATGGGTATTCAGAGCACTGAAGCACTTGTCTTTGGAGGCCAGAGTATTCCGAGTGCTGTGGGCTGCTCTGTGCGTGCGAGAGGAGGAGAGCAGCTTTCTGCTGTCTTCTGCCCTAGCCCCATGTCAGACTGACTGCAGCACTGACTTGGGAACTGCAGTGCTGGCTCCGATCTCCTTGGGTGGCACTGTCACATCTTGCATGCTTGCAAAACCCTTTGCACTCAGAGAGCTCTCCCAGGGAGGAGCGGGGAGAGCTATTTCTTTGTGTTTAAAAGCAGGGAGATCTGGTTCCTACCAAGGCGGGGGCTTTTCGGTTGGGTTGTTGGTATTTCTTTGTTTCATACGTGCCGTACCGCTGCAACGCAATAGAGCGAGAGTGACTCGGTTAGTGCCACGAGGGATTTACGGCTTCAGGCAGGAACAAGGAGGGGATGGTTGCCCTGCCAGAGCACATGAACATGCAATCAGCTGAAGCGGCTGCTCATCGGCTGCCACAAAAGCTTTGGATGGTTTCCAGCGCTGCTGGTAACAGGATCCGTGACTTCTGCCAGGCTTGTTCTGCACAGCACCACCGCTGGGACAAGCCAGCAAGGAAGGCTTGAAGAGGTGGCTTGTGTGCCCCCCGTTTGGCCTGGTACACTTGGGTGGGCTGCACCTTCTTGCAGAGAACAAGGACCAAATTCAAACACGTGATGCTCCCATAACCGATCTCCCTAGGAAAGTATTGTTCATGCAGCTGAACAAAAAGGTGGTCCCAAGCACAAGAATGGTCACATAATCTAAATATGTATACAACTGGAGGAATGTGATATAGTCAGGGCTGCCCCTGACTATAGGGGTGCAGGGAAGGTAATCCCTGCACCCTAGGAGATAAAAGAGCTTTTTCTGCTTCTGCAAGAAATAACCTTCTTATTCCCATAGAAAATGAGCATATTTCTGATATACATCCAGCACAGGATTGAACCTTGCAGAGATTTTAGGGCCTTCAGGTAGAGATTCTGCAACTGTTATGCTTGAACACAGTAGTAGTCTGTGAGAGTCTGCTGGCCACTTGGCCCTGGGTTTTCCCTTGGTTTCCATCTGTTCGTTGGTTTCTTCACATTGATCACTGGTGGCTGACACTGCCACAAGGAATATACATGAACTGGAGGAAGAGGGTTAGCTGTGGGTAGAACAGAAATGTGTGATCTTCCTGCAGGGATAACTCAACAACTCGCTAGGATCCACCACCCTGGACCCTTTTCTGAAGATAGGTGTGGATGTGATTTCTTTTATAGACCTCATCTTTTTCTTAAAAGCAAGTTCATATTCCTTCTCAATAACTACCCAGAAAAAGAAGCAGTGGCCCAAGAAGTGGGTTTAGTCGGTGAGCGAAGGGGTTCAAATCCAATCTCTAATCTCACCAGTCTGGCTAAAACTGGTGAGACTTTTCCATCACTCTTGCTGAAAATGGTTCTACTGTTCATCAAAGAACTTAAACCCTGATCAGCTGCAGAAAGCATCAGAGAAAATACAGTTGTGACTTAGTGGTCAGGGTATGCAGGTTGCTGCCAAATCTTGTTATGCATTTTGCATTAAATATTTACCAGATAAGGTAAGGAAATGGTCTTTTTTTGGAGCAGAGCTCTCCTTCTCCTAGGCGAGTATATGGACGACTAAAATACAAAGTCATCATTTTCCCCCTGCTGCAGATGATCTTTCTTTGCATTCTGGAGTCAGAAAAAGAAGCTGAAATCTGAAAGTATCCTGTGAGAGAAAACTTGCAAAACATTTCATTAGGAATATTAGGGGAATATTAGAATAGCATTATCAAAACACTGCTTTTCAGTGAGGCTGTGGGATTTTATTCTGGCTTCAGCCTGTTGGCTTTTGGGTTAATTTATGATGCAAGACACTTCTATAAGATAAATGGAGTAAAATATTCTTGTTTCTAAGCTGCCATTTTCCCCTCTCTCCTTGTCTATGCAGTTTGGCTGTGAATCCTAAACATTCAAAGATGAGATCCCAGGACTCGATGTTAGAATTGGCTACATCCAGCTACAGTGCAGACCACTTCTTTAACAGCGAAGATAATTAACCAAAGGTGTTATTGAGAGAGTCTGTGGTGGTCTCCTTATGGCTTCAAGCCCTTAAATAAAGATTGCTATTTTGGTGAAATGTGCTTAGCATTTATCATAAAGTATGAGTCAGCACGTGGGCATGAGCAGAGAAGGACACAGAGAGTGCAGGACGAGGGGAGATGGGGGGAAAGGAGGAAAGGGAGGAAACTGTTGTTCAAAGAGGCAAGTGCATAGCTGGAAGGAGGAACAGGAATGGTCTTTTAAGAAGGAAGATTACATTGAAAACTAACATAAATTGGCTATGTAATTTGGCTTCCCCCCATTTTTTTTTGCTTTAAAGCAAAATATAGTGTCTTCTGCGTAAATCTGTGCTGACACCCTCTGTATGACCCTCCTTTGAACCTCAGTGTCTCAGTGTGTGAACAGCCACCATCTGAGGCCTTGATTGATAGCAGATACATATAACAGAGAAAGAAGAGCTGTCGCTTGCGTGAGGGTGCAGGAAAAAACATCAGTGATCCTGAGACATGCCTGAGAAGGTGGGCAGGCCAAGACCGGCGCAGCACGACAGCACTTCTCCTGTCTGTAACGTGGTGCTGTGCGTTTCATCTGTAACTCAATTAGCGTGGTCAGCCTGACATGATGTAACCCCCATCCTTGTGACTCAGCACACCAAATATAAGCATCAAATGACTACAGAGTCATCTGATTTGCACAAGTCTCACTTAAAACAGCTCATTACAGTGCAAACAAAGTATCTCGGAGAAGCACGGATTAGAGCGCTAATGAAAGCAGATTTGGGGGAGGACGCTCCTACTCAGGCCTGTGAAAGAAACCACTTTCATCTGTTAAGGAAATCCATTCTGCATTGCTTTCTGTTTTTCCTTTTTCCTTCGGTTTCCACCTCAGAGCCAGGCCTCTCAGGAAACTAAGCTGCAGGCATTAGAGCCACCTAAGGAATGGTCCAGCAAGGCTCTTTAAAACCAAGTGAGAAAGAGATCTGGCTGAGAGCTACACACTGGAAATAAAATTTTCCACCAACGCTGCGTAAGAGCAAAGAAAGCTCCTGAGCCCTATAGTTCTGCTGGTTGCAGAGTTTGTATGTGGTATCTCTGCCCAGCTTTCCCTGCACAGGGCTCACTGGCTTTTGTGGGTAAATAGGTGGTCAGAAGCTCCCATGGACTATGTAGTATATTGTTCACATACAACTTTTCAGTATTTTTTTAATTTTATTTTATAAATTAATCCTTTCTAACATTTTTCTAAAAAGAGCGTGTGTGTTTTACCTTCCACTTTTCTAAATGTGCTGGATATAGTCAACGTCTTGCCAAGGGCTGTGGGTAGTATAGTCTAAGAGATGTTCCCTGAATTACTACAGCTAAAACTATCACCAAGGAAATATCCTAGGCACTAAGTTTGCATTATTTGACTGTAAAACAGCTGTTTGATATCACCCTGCTTAAGGATAGACTAATATAGGAGATGGAGCCTTTAAATCCAGAAGTGTAGTGCCCCCCTGGCATTGAACTCCTTCCTATTCTGACCCCCAACAGTACATATATTTCTCTTTCTGGGTTTATGCATGGTTACGTGGGTCCTGAAAACAAGAAGCCCAGAGGTCATGTTTGAAACTAGCCAAATCACATGTTCACATTCACACCGCACCACCCAAACATCTCTCCAGCCCAGGCAGCTCCCTAACCTCCCCCTGGGCTCAGATCCTGAGACTGGGCATGTCCTGCTATAAATGAACACTGATGTTTGTCCTTCATCCCTAGCAGAGTGTATAATAGCTGGATTCTTCCTATATACTCCATTTTCTTGAATCACAGCTGATCCCGTGGCAAAGCTGCAGCCCCTACCTGCATGTCTGTTGTTAGGAAGTGGTGGATTGCCAGGATTTAAAAAATGGGTGAAATAATAGACTCAGTTTTTAAGGAAAATGCAGACTGTTTGGGTGTACGGGAATCCTTGGGTCTACGGAAATCTATGGGTGTTCATATTCTATCACCTTTTTTATATAAACATCCGACAGTCATCTGACAAGTGACAATCAGAACAATCAGACAGTCACAATGTCTCAGATTTTGTCCATGTATAACACCTGTTTTAATAATAATAATAATAATAAAATAAATCCCTAAAAGTATTTGACTCAATTAACATGCTTTCTAATTTCAGGTTCAGATTTTCCAGAACTGACCAGGATCAAAGAAGCCTAACAAGGATACTATTGTCATTTTGCCTTTTTTTTCCCATAGGTAAACATAATTATGACTGTAGTTTGTGCCTGCAGGGAGTATATTCTACAGAAATGCCACTTATTACTGTGTTGTCTTTCATCTGCAGAGTGGGGAGGTGATGTGAAAATGCCTGGAGGAGCAGCAGTGTGGCAATATGACCCTCCTTTGCTGTGCCTGGAAGAACCTCACACCGACAAGAACTTGATAACAGAGGGCAGTGCTGAATAAAGAATTCCAATTAGAGCACTATCAAAAGTAGCACTTGGACAGAGGGATGTATTAGTTCTCACCCCTTCTTATGGAAATCTGTGCTAGTGGGTGCTTGCTTGGCTTCTTTATAATCTCTGTACTTCTCCCATCTTGATGCTGTTTGTTTCTTTCCAGGAGTCTGCATATGGCTTCAAACAGCTTGAAGGCCAAAAGCACTGGGTGCGATCTTAAATAATTGGAAAGAGGAGCTGCAAAGTCATTGCTCCAAGGTGAGGCACTGGAAATTCCCAATCCCAAGATAAAGGGGCTTTTCCTGTGCCTAGTGGGCTACCATTAGTTTGAATGGACACATCCAATTACCCCAGAACCCAACAGAAACCTCCAGTACTCAGTGGCTCAGACTCCATTTCTGTAGGGGTGTAAATCTAGAAAGAGACATCTCATTTTCAGAGCTGCATTTGGAAAGCAGCCTGAGGACACCATTTTTTTTTTTTTCTGGAGCTGGCAGACCTGATTCAGGGGTCCCTGTACTGCTCCAGGTGTCTGCACCCCATGGATTGGGGCATAGTCCTGGCTTACACAGACCATCATAACCTTTGCACAGGGGCAAAAATTACCCCTGAGTGAGGGGCCTGTCCCAGGGCTGCTTGAACAGGGATCTCATGGTATGCTGGGCCCTCAAATGAGCACAGGAACCAGTTATTTAAAAACAGGCTATTTAAAAAAAGCAATTTTGAGGTTGCTTGTGACTTGGAGAGCCCTCTTGAAGCCCTGTCACCCACATCCAGCTGTAGTGGAAAGCGTACATGTGCAGGTGACTTTTAACTTTCATCCCTTTTGACAACTCCTGGTCCTTCAGAGCTCAGGCAATGTGGCAAACGCAGTCTTCATCACCTCATGTCCCTCTCGTGTGAACATGGTGTCTCCCCAAGGACAGACATGAGTCAGGGCTCCCACCAGGCTGGGAGCGCAAGTGGCCATAGCAAAGGTCCTGCAGGGAGAAATACACCCCTGAAGCATCACAGCTCCACGAGACTTGTGTTTGGGATTGTGCGCAGCAGCAACTGGTTTTAGAAGACTTTTCTTATCAATAGGGAAAAAAAAACCACTGTGGCACCAGCTTTGCAAAACCTCTGAGGGGGAATCTCCTGCTGGGGGATCACACTGCACGCACGCAGCAGGGGCCCTGGCCCTGCCTTCAGCGTCGTGCCTTGCAAAGGGAAGGGCTAATTAGTAAACTAGGACAACATGTCGTAAGGCTGAATGGTGCCAAGAAATAGAGAGGAAAGTCCTTCCAGGTCTAGTCTTTAACACTGCGGAGCCCAGGCTTGTTCTCTCCCTGAGCAGTCAGACCGTGATGGCTTCCGAGCTCCAATCTGCCTGCTCAGCTTTTTAAATGGAAAGACAGACGCTTTTTCTGATGTTAATTTAGAAAAAAAATGCAGGAACCAGGCCAGGCTGGAGCATGAGGCCTCCTTCTCTGCACTGGAGGCGTTGTTGGATGCTGTGCTAGGTGCATCTTGACCACGCACACAGGAACACGCGTACACACGTGTGCTCACACACGCACGTGCAATCCACTTGGGAGCACTTATGGATTTCGCAGATGGGAAGGGAAGCACTGTAATGGGAGAAGGGTTGCCAAAGGGGCTGTCGAGCCCAGCAGAAGACTGCAGCGAGCAGCAGAGACATCAAGGTGCCTGGATAAATATGTTAAGCCCAAAGGGGCAGCACACGGGTGCCGTCCAGCACCAGACAGCACCAGCACTGGCACGGGCTGGTGCAAGACTGAAGCAGGACCTGCTTGTTCCCCTTGGAGCAGCAGGGCATCTCCAGGCAGGTCGAGCAGGACCGGGAGGCTCTGGATGAAGAACTGAGCGTTTATGCACCACTTTGCATGCACCTCACTTCCAGACAGAGTTTACAGCATCTGATTCTTCTCTCAGCAAAGCAATGTCATCAGCTCTGACTGAGTTATTTCTGATTTAACCCAGCATAAAACAGAATCTTCTGCTGGACCATTTATAACTGATCTGTCATAGGGTGCCTGCTGTAGGAACGAACACTGGTGATATATCAGGCATGCTTCTGCTAAGAAATTACACATTTTCATCCAGGGAGGAAAAGTCTTCTTCCCTCCTCATTCTTGCACATTTTATCACAGAATCACCAAAAATAAGGGACTTAGGAAAGGCATTCAGCCCAGTGGCTGAGCCAGGACATACTCAGCATCTGCAGCCTAACAACCACTCTGTAGCAAGCAGTTTGCAGGATTCATCTCACCTAGGATTTCAGACAGCTCCAAGGGTATAGACCTCTCTGCCTGGGTTCATCACCCTTTGCTCCCAGGAAGGATACCAGCATTTTTTCACAGGAAATGACCATGTCCCTGTGAGATGACACTAACGGAACAACCACTGGAAGCAATCGCAGAGCCCCTGTGGCCACAGCAGTGTGGAAACAGCAGGCACAGGCAGTGTCCAGCTGGCGGAGGTTGCCGGCCGCGTGTCTGTGGTGCTCAGGAGGGCTCCCTGCAGCACGTCTGGAAGGGCGCTCGTCTCTAAATCACCCCAAAGAGATCACTGTCTTCTGGGGAATTGCCAGGCTGCCACGCGGCCAAACTGCCAGCAAGACGTACCAGGCAGATCAGGCAGATATCCTGTGAACGTGGAGGTCTTCGCAGTAGTATTAGTTTTCTCTAGGCAGTTGGGTCATCATCATCCACCAAGGGCCCATTTTAAGAGTTTGATGCCCACAGTACAAAATGCCTTTGTGGCTGCAGGATAAAAACTCCTTCTTCCTGCAGTAGGATAAAAGTGTTTAAAACATGCACTGGGTTTCTGATTAGGCAGTCATCTCTGCTACAGTCATCTAGTTTCCAAGCAGATCTATTTTGTAATTTCTAAAATGGTCCGGTTGGGAAGCTGCGTGTTGCTAGCATTATTACCGTGTGAATTCTGCTTTCAGACGTTTATTTGTTTTGCTAGTGTCCTTAATGTGTCCTTGCTACGAGTGTAGCATACTGCCAACAAAAACCTCCAGAAATTTCAGTGAGGGCATCTGATTCTATATTAGTTTGTAAGAACAGTCAGTATTTTTCAGCTAGTACTTGAACTTAAAGCTTGGTCATGATTCGTATGGTACTTACTCGTTACAGCCAGACAAAAATCCTCTGCAAATGAGGTATCTTTTTTCCTTCTTTGGTAACATCTGACCCGGGTTTGAGGCCATGAGTGCTGTGGCAGCTGAACAGTGGTTTTTACCTTACCGTGGCTCTCTCCTGACTGCAGCCTGTCCTCAAGGGAGCACTTCAGATGATGCCTGTGCTGGTGACCACAGGGCAAAATCAAGAGCTGAGAAGTGAGTTTGTCCATCGGAAGGTCTCTTCCAGGTGCAGATTTACATTTTTCTTAAGTCATGTCTTATGAAAAGGGGAGTCATCGTGAAAGTTATGACATAGTGAAGGACGATATTAAGGAAGAACAGTTATTTGAGTCTTTGCTTAATCCAAGTTCATTCAACTCATGAACATGTTCATCATTCAACCCATGAAGTGGACAGTCCAGATGCAAGCGAGAGGTGCTGCTGCTTCCCTTCACTTCTGCAGTTTCAAGGGTGTTTATTGCAATTTAATGTCTACACAGAACACTAAGATCCCACCAGTCACTGCATTTAGTGCTGGTAATGAGCTGCTAAGAGAGGAGGATTTGCAGTCTGAAAAAGGGTTGGCAAACTTATAAATGTGGGGGGGAAAATCCCTAAAAACACCCCTTATGTGTATTACAGACATAAAAATTCAAGCCACCTCAGTAAAGTACAAGCACAAATAGTTTGATGTCTGTCCTGAACCCCAGTTGTTTTACTGTGATTTTTAAATAGAAGATGATTAATGTTAAAAATAATCCAATAGAAGGATTCTGTCATTTGGATTGTTTTACCAGGTCAAAGGCCATTATTGCAGTAATTGAATAATCCCACAGACCTTTGCTCCAGACATTCACTATGGAAACTAGGAAACGAGGACTGGCTATTCTGTTTTCCAATCATCCGGACAGTATTCTAACAGGAAAGAAAACTCTGATACAGTTAAAAGCCCCTCTAAAAGCAGATTATGGGGAAAAAATAGATGCTTAGATGAAATGTAGGCTGGTGAGTCACTTCAGAGTGCTGTAAATGTTAGAGGTTCTGATAATCTCTTTGGCAGGAATGCAAAGACATATAAATGCTTTTTTTTCCCTCCATTCTCTAAACTGAGAGACAAGGGGGAGGGATGTACATAAAACCAGTAAAAAGAACATATTTTTAAAGTAGTGATCACAGTATTGTTCTAGGATGTTTTGAGACTGTCCAAAGAAAGATACTCTGTTATTAAGAGTTCTGCATGCCACATTCAGGCAACAACAAACAGGGCAATGTTAATTAATTATAGGATAGGATCCTCTAATAATTCCAGCTGAGACTGTGATATAGTGCGCCAAGTATTACATACACATCATGCAGTGAGCTGTAAACACAGCCAGGAATATCTTACTTCTCAGTAGACTTGTAATCTATCACTGTTTATTTCATCTGTTTTTACATCCTTGTAAATCCATTGATTCTAGTTGAAGTACTCCTAACTTAGCTCATGTTTCAATGGAGAGAAACCATAGGAAAATATTGTTATTCTTATTTTACATGAGATGGGGGATGAAGAAGATAGGTTACTTGCCTAAAGTCATGAGAGAGGTCCATGGAAACAGTGTCACTGAGTCCAGAAACAGTGATTTAAATGCATAGATCTCCTTACAATAATAAGAATCTGACTGAGTTCATTTTAAGATGGGTAAGAATTAGCCATAAACTTTCAGATATTTTTTGATGATGGGTCTTCAAACTTCTCCAGCCGCTTTTGCTAGGGCCCTAGTAAGTTAGCACCCCTGTGGTTCTTTCACAGCCACCCAAAAAGAACTGCAGATCTTCAGGGATCCAGGAAAAGCATTTACAAAACTGAGACACAGACATGCAGAGGGATCCAAGCCTTCGACCATGCACAGCTGCCAATGCAGCACTCGTCAGGCCAATAAACGAGCCAGCCAGACTCAGATGATGTTGCTAAAAACATAATGGAATTTGGTTACCGAATTTAACCTTTAGAAATGCACCGACTGCTCCACTGGTCCTCTGAGAGGCTAAGTAGTCAGCATTTCAAATTCTGGCTTTGAAACACTGCAGATTCATCTCTCATGCATCTCCAATAAGAATAAAAAAAAAAAATTAAAAAAAAAACAGGCCAGCTGAAGAGCTATAGCTGCAGTACAGGGGGTGAGCCATTTAAGGTCTGGCACAGCAAATGTTTAAAGATGTGCCTTTCACTCTTTAATGAGGTAATGTGCAAACTGAGTGGTCGCCTCCTTATTGAGTAATCCCTAATGGAGTGTACAACAAATCTATAATTAAAGCAGTTTCCTTCTTCATCTCACCTGCTAAATCTCAATTTCTCCTAGTTCTTTAAAACCATTTTACAGTGTGCATCTAACAGATGTGGAGTCCACTAAAAACCAGTCAACTAGTTGCAGCTGAATAAAGTACCATTATAAACTCTTGTTACCCGCAGCCTTTTGCTACAGTATGGCTCACACTCTCCCTATTTAAAAAGTCTTCTCATCTCTTTCTTCAAAAAATCCTCTTTCAGTTTCAGAAGCTCCTCAGCTTCCCAAGGAGCTCCCCTTGCCTTCTCCCTTGTCTAAAGCTCTCCCATCGGGGTCATTGTAAAACTGTTCAACAGCACCTGTTGCTGCTAAAAACAACTCAAGGCAAAGATATTTATCTATATTTCTAGAAATTGCAGCCTGGAACCTCCTGAACGCATAGAAATAAGGAAAGAAGAGACATTTATAGGACCTTAAAGGACAAATTCTCACAGACCATAACTGTCATTTATTGAGTTATGCCAGACTGATCCCTGTACCAGTCTATCTTGGGCAACTATAATTGTTCTAAGTGGAGAATAAAAATATTATAAGATGGTTTCCTTGTGGTCCAGACACTTAACAACAACTGGGAATTTTATTTAGTTCCTGACATTATGGGAGATTCCTTATATTACCTTTAGAAAGCTCCTTAGACCAAACTTTCCCTCAAACTTTTTGTTCCTCATTCCTACTGAGTTGGTGACTATGTATTAACGACTTTCGCAGATGTCATGTTTTCCCTCGGGTCTAGTCTGTACAGTCTTCTTCCCTTTAGTTCTTCTGATCACTTTGTTCCTTGCTAAGACATGTTGGACTGGGTGGCAGAGACTGTCTTCTGCAGCATTCATGAGAAGAGTTTCATCTCGGGCCTCCTTCCACACTACAATAGCTCCAAATAGCAGCAAAGTTTTCATGTTTAAGCAAGAAGTACACAGAGCACTTTATCTCCTGCTAGCAGATAACCTAAATAAAGCCTTCATTTTTCTTTAGATATTGAACTAGAAGTGTGCACGAAGCATAATTTCTACAAAAAGAGATAGTGATTTATCTAATCACGTAGCCATAGAGCAGAGTCTTGTTGATAGCTGGCTCAGCACAAAAACATAAAACATGTCAAGAGCTTCTCCTGCAGCCTCAGCGATACTTGGGCTGCGACTGTGCGAGTCGTGTTACCATCATCAAGATTTCAGAAGAACTGGCATGATTTTACAGCATGACTTGTACGCAATATGAGAGGCTTTAAGGGCAAGCGAGCAGAGGGCATCTTTCTAAATATGCCAAATGTGTTACAAATAGCTCCTGCGAGCTGCAACCAAGTCCTACTGAGATCTCTCTCCCCACGGTGGGGAGAGAGGGCTTTGGGTATGGGGCTGGCTAACTCTTGACCACATGCAGATATGTGGAAATGTATCACAGGATGGGGGATTTCTGCTCCCTTTTCTGGACGAAGGATTGACTGTTTGCTCTTCCATGGCTCCTGCTGCCCCTGCGTGGAGTTTTCCGAGCTGGAGAGATGTTGTGGTATGGTCTGGACAAGCCCTCATGAGGATGAAGAAAGCAAACTGCCGGGGGGACTTCAGTGTTCACCTTGGAGGGGCAGTCCCACTGTCTGCATTCCTCATCTCAGCCCTTCCCAGGCTTGGCAGGGATCTGTGGGGAAGTTGGCCACCAGCGAGGATTGCCCAAGAGGCTGAGCAAAGTATAACTGATCTTCGACTTAGGTTGCATTTGTTCCTTATTCCTCTAATGTATAAAGTACCACATCTAGTTGCAAAGGGACTTATCCACAACGATATATTTGTGTTTCATTCCTACTGAATCTAATGAGAATTAGGCATCTAAATGCATTTCTGGTTCTGTCCATAACTCTGTAATGTGTCCGGTCCCCCACTAAGAAGATAAAATTATTAAACGTTGCAAAACCTCCGAAATGAAGATGACTGATGTGTTGGTATACTGGAAATGCAATTCATTCCATCTTTAGTTAGAGAGCTGTGTCCTGTCTGACATTGGTTGCATTATATTAATGTTTTTCTTTTTTGGAGATCTTGCTCCTGGGGAATTTGAGCTGTATATAAATCAACCTAGTTTACATTTCAAGCTTTTTATTAAATTGAGCAACAACTGGAAGTCAGAGTTTTAGGAGAGAGCTTTCAAATTAATGTGAAGATTAAATTATTCTTATACTGGGTACCAGTGAGAAGGAATAAAGTTCCTACAGACTGGCAGCCAATAGCTACTTAAAATAAGGAAGAGTCAAAACTTTTTGCAGTTTCCAAAAAGTCAACCCATCTGTCTGAGTTATGAATTATGATTGCTGATCTGAGACCAAAAGTATGGACAAAACCAGATCTGGATCTTCATTTTTGATGCAGAGGACTGAGCTCTGCTCCATCTCCTTTTATATATTTATCAGGACAATAGTGCAAAGCATCTCTGCTTAAACAATTCAAATACACATTGGAATAATAAAAATATGCAATCCCTTGATACTTTTTAATTTAGGCTTTCATTTGTTAGCTTGCTTACACTAAAACTGTAGTTTGCAATTAATGGCAGTTTTGCCATACTGAAAGTACCTGGAAGATGCTGGACCTTCTGAGTTACTCTGAACTGTTGTGTACACTGTCTCAAGTCATGCAAAAATTAAATTTTAATATCAATACCAATTTTAATTAAAATTTAATGATGATGAATATACAATTTATGTATATAATTTGATTTTAATTTAATTATAATAGTCATTACCAGCCTGGTAGATAACATTAACTATGAGTAGACTTCAAGGCATTTCACGAAGAGAATAAACATATGATTAACACTGTTTTACAAGTGGGGAAACTGAGGCAGGAGCTGAGTTGTCCCAGTGTAGTAGGAATGGATGAAGAATAACAAATACAAGTGATGTAACTGCTGCAGAAACACAGCGAATACACTTGTTAGCTTTCTCTAAAAAGGCTAGCACCTCAGCCCTTTAAAAATTCTCTAAAAATGTTAGCGCCAAATACAGCACCTCAGCCATCTGAGTCCCACTCTGCAGACAGACCATGGAGTCATTTGGATGCTCTCATGCCTTTCTGGACAGCATGTGCTAAGCTGTGTATTTGGGATCTGTCTCCTTTTTTCCCAAACTCTCTTCTCCCTGTTTCTGCTCGGCAAAGCTCAGCCCTCATCCGTCCTAAAATGAAAACCATTAGGCAATACATTTCTTTCAGTAATTCAGTTCTGCTTATTTGTCTGGCATGATGATCTGGCAAAAAAGGGGAAAAAAAAAAAAAAAAAAAAAAAAAAAAGAGTAGAACTGGATTGCTACAAGAAATGTGTGGGCGAAGAATTAATCCCTGTATAATTTGCTACTAATAACCCACTAGCTATGACTTAACTCCATACCAAGCATTAGTATACGCCTTATCAGATCTTATGAAAGGAGAAATAGGAAGCTAACCCACAATGTGAACCAAAAGGCATAAAAAGGTGAGTTATAAAAATATAAAGCTTTAAAAGGAGGGATATACAAAAATATATGAGGATATTAAAAATAAAGTTTCTCTCCTGGGATAAATCAGGAAGCACTGTTATAGGTGGAGAGCTTGTTTTCCAAGAAGCAGTCTGCTGAGGCTTCTAGAAGATGGGTTGTGCCCTCAGTGGGGAGGATGGTGATAAAGATTGAAGTTGTGGAACCGAAGGCAACATCTTGGCCTTCTCCATACCAGAGAAGAACTGAGAATCTTCTGCTAAAATGAAGTAAGAGAATGGAAGCTTCAGTCCCCGCTAACAGCACTCTGTGTTTTCCATAGGTGCAGCTCTCAGGATAACGACAGTGGGTCAGAAACCTTTTCCTATTGCTCAACCTCCACTTACCCTGAGACCAGGGTAAGATCCACAGACACTGTTCTCCTGAGGAAAAGCCCCCGAATGTAAATGGCATAAATCCCCCAACGTTGAGTGTTGAAGGGATATATTGTTATCCGAGCCAACTGAGGATCTGGCCCCATGATTTGTTTGAATTCAGAGTGGTTTGACTTGAGAATAAGATGCCACCCAGAAGAGGAGTACGCCAGGGTGAGCCTGAAAGCGTTAACTACCCTAATGAGTGAAAGCTGTCCTGAAAAAGCTGATGTTTCTGCAGCAGTTACATCACTTGCATTTGTTATTCTTCATCCATTCCTAACATCTCAGCTCCAGAATGTCTCTCTGCTGGTGTTAGCTAATGGGAAGCCTGTGTATCTCACTCAGATGTTATTAATTTCAAGAGAATGCACTTGTTAGCCTTCTCTACTTACCCTCCTCATGTTCTCACATAAAAATGACTCAAAAAAAAAAAGAAAAATGTATTTCCTGGAACAGTCCTTGACAGCCTGTTTACCATCTTAAATTGATCACCCATCACAGACTCTTTCTCTGCCATAACCACTCAATATTTCAGGGTCAGTCCAAGAACTCTCATTAAGAAGAGAAGATTTGCACACTGTGTCTCCAAGACAGAGAAGCCCTTTGAAAGGTTAAATGCCGGGGTCTGCAGCACTCTCGGTCTTGGCCGGAGGCTGAAGCACTGCAGGCAGAAGTGAAAGGCGAGTGCTCTGCAGCAGCACTCAGCAGGCATTGCTCTTCCATCAGCTCGGGGCTGCCAGCCTAGCAAGAGCTTCCCTACCTGAAAGCTGATAAAAATGGGAGTAATTCCAGATCTAAAGATAATTAGTACATTTATTTTCTCTTTTATTTTACCATGAAGGTTTTCAAATCTGCTGTAAAATCATGTTTGTCATTTTGCTTCAGTTTGAGGGGGAAAAAAAAACAGGTTTCAGATTCTTTATTTTTTTCTCCTTTTCCTTTTTCCTTATTTCCATTTTTATCAGATAACAGGACTGAGGGTGGAAAAGTAGAGAGAAATGAGAAACAGGCACACAAAACCTAAATGAGTGAACAATATGAATGAACTTGAACCACTGCGAAATGCTTCATTTTGCATCAAAACAAAATAAAGTTTTGATACTTTGCTTAAAAAAATGAAGTGCTGAATAAGTAAATAGCCAGCACTCATGTTATTTTATAAGTAGCCTTCATTTCAGAAGTGCCACTCACTGAATACCACAGCTTCCACTCAGTTGTCTATAATCAAAATTATAATGTGGATTCTTATATCATGTAAGGTCTGAGGGTGGCTGACTCAAAGTCAGGGGGACCAGGGGATGTCTGAAATCACAGATTGAATGGCTGCAGTCTTGTGCATGGCTCCAGCCCCATTTGGGTACTAACTGGTGACTACGGCCGAGCCAGTGATAACAGCAGCCAAGGCTGCACACTGGGTCTGTGTATGGATGCATTGGGACCTGACATGGAGACATGGATGTGTCCAGCTGGGCTGCCAGGCAGCCGCTCAGGGCAGGGTGAGCTGCACTGAACCAGTCTGAGGCTGGCGTGCAAGAGCTCACAGCTTATTATTTCATTAGAGTCACTTACTTTCATTAAAACAGTCTGGAGAGCAGCAGGGCTTTCAAAGCAGTCCATTTCTGTATCGGCTTGGGAAATGCTTTGTTTCCAACAACATTAATTAATGATGGCTAGCTGTGCCGGCGCGTTGCAAAAACCCGACTTTGGAGGTGGGGACTGGTGCCGAGTCACTTTGAAGACGAGATTCAGGGCGTTCGTGTGCAGTGAGATGTAAGGGCTGGTAGCATGAGACAGCACGGCACGTACTGAGCAGGGAGAGCAGCAGAGAGCCCTGAGACACCTGCCTCTAGAAGCTGTGCATAAATAGCCCCTGTTAATAAGGAAATGTTCTACTCAATTATGTCTGTGTTAGGGCATAGCTTTGCGGCTTCTTATTCTAGTGCTTGCAAAATGTGTGTTAATCCAGGGATTTGTTGCATGAATGAATCCTGCCTTGGTCTCCAGCACCGTGTGGGTCTTGCCTGAAATATTCCTCTCTCTTGTGCTTCAATTATTCTGTAATAAACTGCGTACAACAGGATATTTACCCTACAGAGGAGTTTTGAGGAAGAATCCACCAAGCGTCTGAGCACTGCTTAAACGAGGCCAAACAAAGCCCATCCCTAGTTCCTGAATTATGGCTAACCCAGTTCAGACCTGGTTCAGTGATCCCTGTCTGAGATATAATGCCATTTTCCTGCTAGATGCTCAGTATTGAACACAGACTGGGACTCCCTGGTTGCTATCTGTCATTCGCCTTCCTCATCTGAGAGTGAAATGACCATTTTACCGGAGTTTTCAGGTGAGTCCATCAGTGGTTTTACCCCCTTTTAATGTGAACCAAGCATACTGGTGTCAGATCTACCTCCTACTGGATTTTGCCTTAGATTTGCAGGCTCAAGTCTCTCTGAGCATCAGTCCAGCCCCCGCTAGAACTGCGCTCTCATCTTCACACAGCAACGCAGGTTAACGCATCCCTCCCTTGCGCACTCATCTGCTCTTTGCTTTCGCACATTAATAGCTTCTGAGCAGCTGACTTTAGCATAATGCAGTGATCCAAATATAAGCAACACAGCAGGGTTTACTGGAAGACACCGTCTCTCACAATTCATTATTTATAACACAGCATTTTATGATTGAACCTAGAGCCATTAGATTGGCCAAAGCTTGGACTCAGGGAACGTCAGCTTGCTCAGAAACATACATCTGGCTGCTCCAGATTTTTTTTTCCTGTGTCCTATCCACAGGCTATATAGGCAAAATTTGGGCAAGAAAAGAAGTTGAAAGTGTAAGATTGAAGAGGCTTCATCACTGATGTGTCTAGAGGGAGATCTCACCAGGCATGCATCTGAGGAGGCTCCTGAGAGGCTGCTGGTAATTGCTGGCAATTACAGTTAATATTCAGACAACACCATGGCAATATTGAGAGCACCCAGAATGTGTGGAGGTTCTGACAGGTCTGAACTTGCATCCTCCAGCTCTGTACGCAGGCCGGGGACTGCTTGCACATTCGTGTCCCAGATGTGCTCACCAGCCTTCACAGCCAGGCCAGGCAACCTAGTTTGGAAACCTACTGCTGCGAGGCAGCAAGGGGAGGACCCTTGTTTTCCCCTCCGAAGGTGGAGCCCTCGTGTTTTCACAAGCATAGCCTGGCTAATGTGGCCTCCTGAATTAGGTCCTAATGCTTGTTGCCCTGCTACCCTCATGAGGCCCAGGCTTCGGCTCCCAGGTGGGGCATAGCTCTGGGCCAGCCTCAGTTTTCTTAGGTGAGAGCTGCAGAGACCACAGAGGAGACTTAAAAGGGTCTCTCAGCCTTTTGCTCCACATGAGGCCACACTGGCCCACACAGCTCTGCCCGAGGCCCAGCATGAGCTCTCAGTGCGAGCTCCCTCTGGCCACATATTGGAGACAAGGAGAGCCCCAGGGGCAGAAGGTTTGGGTCTATGGCTAGAGGAACTGCTGCNGCTACCCTCATGAGGCCCAGGCTTCGGCTCCCAGGTGGGGCATAGCTCTGGGCCAGCCTCAGTTTTCTTAGGCGAGAGATGCAGAGACCACAGAGGAGACTTAAAAGGGTCTCTCAGCCTTTTGCTCCACATGAGGCCACACTGGCCCACACAGCTCTGCCCGAGGCCCAGCATGAGCTCTCAGTGCGAGCTCCCTCTGGCCACATATTGGAGACAAGGAGACAGGAGGAGGTTTGGGTCTATGGCTAGAGAAACTGCTGCTGTTCGCTCTCCCTCCTTCTCTATCCAGCACTTAATGTTAATGAATGAGGAAAGACATCCTTTTTTTTTTTTTTTTTTGAGAATACAAGGCCTTATGTCTGTACAGCAGTTATCTGTCAGCTCCCTGGCATAATCCTAGGCACTACACACAGGGAACCCGTTTATCATCTGCTGTGATGTATCAGGAACAATTTTTCAGTGTCCTTTAAAAATGTTTGCAGTGATGCTGTCCAGACCCATCCTTCTGAAATCCTTTCTTTGACCCATTTCTCACCCAGGCTCTGGCTCTGAACTGTGCCATGCACAGGCAAGGGCCAAAGGTCAGGAACTTCCAAAGTCAGAGGGGAAAAAAAAATGTTTTCTCCACCAAAGAAAGCATAGCAACACCCCCCTCGCCCCTCAACATACAGCGCTTTTTCAGAGCAGTGAAAGAAGGAATGTCTCAACGGTGAGTGTAACACCTCTTTCTCAGGATAGGTCAGGACTGGGATTGTAACTCCATCACAGACTCTGAGAGTCAGCCTGCAGCATGGCTCAAGTCACAGAGCCACAGTTTTTATCCCCAGTATCACTAGTTTAGTCCTGAGCAGAGGCTATTTCAGCCATCCTTGTTTTTGTTCAGTATGTTTTGTTTGACAGGCCTTTATTCTGCTCCATTGACTTCATCAGGTACAGGCTGAGGATCAATATGCTCCGTTCCCAGAAATAGGTAGGGTCTGTTCTTGTTTTTTTGGATAATCAAAGAAGTTCCTGTTCCTCTGTTCAGAGCCACGGGTTAACAGTGCATAGAAAAAGGCTCAGGGAGATGGAGAAAGTTGGAGAAATTGAAGTGCAGAAGCAGCTGAAGGGAACAGTCTCACACTCACGTAGAAAAAGCCACCTAAGTTCTATTCTTGGTCCACTCTGTCACTCAGTTTCCCTCTGGGGAGAAGGAAAACAAGGGGTTTTAGTCTCCTTTTTTTTTTTTTTTTTTTTTCCTGAGAATGTCTAGTTGCCCCATCGCTGCAGGGAAATGACTTGCCCAATGCTTGGGCACTGCATTTCCCTTCTGGCCCCTATGCTCAACCTCATTCCTGGGGAGCTCAGGTGCTCAGAGCATGTCTGGGCCTCTCATCCCAGCATACACCTTCCAACCTGATAGACGAAGACCTCAGTACAGGTAGAGCTGGCAAAACTCATTCTATTTACACAACTACTCCCTCAGCTCATGTTTGCTCTGGTGTGTATTAGTAACACCACTGTGGTCCAGTGACAGAAATTTATGATGACTAATATATTAAACTTGTATTTTATTATCACATTGCGATGACCTTGCTGCTGAAGTGTAACCTCAATCCATCACTTCTGAAGAATAAATTCCTTATCAAACTTCAAGCCTGGAGTCTTTCTATCCCCAGTCATTGGAGTCAGGAGATTACTTTATGCTACCGGACTCCAAGCACAATTTTAAAGGCTCCTCTACAGCTGTTGGTATGGACTTATTTTTAATATTTTCGTAATGTTATACTTGCACCTTCATCTGCATAACTATAATATTAATAGCTCTTAAAAAAATACAGCTTTGCTTAAATGGCTGTAGGGATATTTCACAGGTGAAACTCCAGCTCTGCTCACAGCCAACACCTTGCTTACTGTTTTTGCTCACGTAATGGCTACATGCAACCAACAGCTGCACCACAATTACTAATGCTGGACCAATGTCAAACAGATTTTGAAAGAGACCTCCAAAATGGCTAAAACTCCATCTTTTTTTTCTTTCTCCTGTATTTTGAGAATGCGTCATTTACTTCTTTGTACTATCATACATGTGAGTCCACGTCTAGTCACACAATTGTACCTTAGAGGGCAAAACTCAGTCTCAGGGAATAGCATTACAACACAAATATATCCTGATCCACCAACATAACAAAATGGTGGCAGGTCTTAGTGCCCATGACTGGTTCCAACCTTCTGGATGGAACTTATTTTCTTCTACATCATTAAACCAAACTAAGCCATGTGCCCTAATGAGGCAACCCTTGGAGCACCACAAAAAAAAAAGGCCATCCAGACAGGAGGCTGGGTGCAAAGCTCAGTCATATCCCATCATATTAGACAAGGACAAGAATGAAGAGGGCAGTACCCGCTCATCCCAGATGTTTGTCACTCTTGACAGTGGCATTGCTGGCTGCTCAGGCACGGGAGCCTCTCGTTCACTTGTTTTGAGGTTCTATAGAGGAAAGGTACACTGAGTTCATACAGAGCGTACAGCTATGGACAGTGCAAATGGGCAGCAGAATGTCCTTAACATGAGCTCACTCTCTTCTTTGTCTTCTTTTTTCTACACTTCTGTCATGTTCTTTTAGTATTACCCTGATGGGGTCAGTCCCATGACTCACACTCATTTCAACTTGTGTTGTCAATGTGTTTTGAAAAAAAAAAAAAGTTACAGCTTATTAACCAGTCATGGGATACAAACAAACATGGCACTCATTTGCCTGTTTATTGAGGAAATCATCGTTCCATTTTGGATAATTGGCTCATTATCTACAGCCCTCAACAATTTCTGGTATTGTTCGTTTTATTCTTTTCTTTTAGCAAAACCCTGAGTTAAAGGACGCACCAATTACAGCTCAGAGGGATGTGTGGTTTCAATTGCATTTCCACTTCTTAAAATTCCAAAATCTTCTACTTATGCAACCAAAAGAAATTTAAGTAGACTCATTTTTGTGATAACAGAGTACAGTTTAAATCTATAGAGCTGTACTTTGGCCTAATTTATCCAAGAATTCATTGCTGAACAAAACAAAGTCAAACCTGATACTTTTTAACCGGCATGCACAGTTCTGTCCACAGTGTTTAGTTGGGTAGCTCTGCAGAGTTCAGTTCTGCTGTGGTTAAATGCCTTTTAGCAAAGCAGAGTACAAGAGCTGGTGAGTTTGCAGTTAGATGAGGCATGTCTTTGTATATATTTCATGTCATTGAACTGATGTGCTTGGGGATTTTTAAAAATCTTTCCATATGTATTTTTACATTTTGGCATTAAATGATCAATCCACTTCTTAAAGACTATTATTGGTTCAGGCATCTGTGTTTGCTCTCAAAAAAACACAAGGCTGGTAAGAACAGCTTACAGGTCTGATTTCATGTCCAGTCAGAAAGCTCACAGAGCAAGGTCTTATTCTTTTTGGCAGAAAACAAAAAGAGTTGACCTCCTAACGCAAGGGCACTCTCAAATTCAAATAAATCCTCTGTTCAACTACTTTCTCCCTAGAACAAGCACTGAGAACAACCTTGTGTCTCATGATGTAACAGGTTAAGCTCTCTGCCACTATTTAATTCCAAGTATGATGGGTGACTATTCTACCCCTCTGGAAATGCAAAAAAATATTTTCTCTAGTTTGAGGTCACTAATCTTGTTCAAGTCATGGTACCATGAGGAAAGGAATAGTAATACATAGAAAAGACATGAGAAATTATTAAAGGGGAGGATAAATTATGTTTTTATAGTCATAAGTGATGTGAAAAGGAGGCTGAGGAGCAACTGGACATTGTTTGCCACCTGAAAACTGAGGCGTACTCAGTAAAAAGAGCAGGTAGCTTATTTATTTTAAAATAAACAACAGGAAGTACTTGCTCACAAAGCGAATAACTGAATCATGACTCATTGATGCAGGATGTTGTGCAGGTCAAAAATGTACTCATGTTCAGACAAATCCAGGGAAAGGAAGCCCAGGGAGAGCTATTAGATCAGATAGATCAGATATTACCTGCGGTTTACATGCCCTTAACCACTGTTTGCTGGAAATTATGCTGGGCTGTCATAAGCAGGGAATGGGCAGCTTGCTTTGCTTCCTATCTCTTACTCTAAGAAACCACATCGTGCCAGTGTCAGAGAGAAGGCAGCTTTCAGTCTGACCTAGTAAGCAGTTATGTTTTGCAACACAAGCTTAATTGTGAAGCTGGTGCCAAATTGTGATCATATGGTCCATATGGTCATTTTGTGCCTCACTGGGCATGTCTATGGGGAAGAGGGCTTTGAGGGGGTGTGATGTTTCCATGGGATGCTTGCACATCTCTGGACTGAATGAATCAGTGGTCAATTGTACACCTGAATTTGGGTCTGCCGTTATTCACTTGATTTGCTTCCAGAATCTGTGGTAGGCTGTCATGAGCAAATTCACAACCCAAGAGTGCTGCTTTTTTTCTGTGTTTAGGGTTTCATGATGATGAAGGGCATAGGGTCCTCAGGCAAGGACCAGCGTCCACTTAGCTTTGCTTTATGACATTCTTAAGAGGTGAATGTAAGAAAGAAAATGTAAAAGGCTATTTTGGCACTTAAATGAGGCATTTTTGATTGTCTAAATACAAGGTCAGCTTCTCACTGTTGGAGAGTGATGGTTTGAAGCCCCAATAGTAGTTGTTCCCATGCGAACAGTTCCCATACATTCACCCATCCCTCACAGGGTAGGAAGCAGCCTAGATGCGAGCCTTAAGGTTTCTGTTCTCCAGTCTGTAGCAAAATGGGTAGTTCTTGCTGTGTCTCTTACCACTGAGCTCATTCTCCCTTTCTACTGACCTCAGAAATGTCTCAACCCTGGGCAGAGCCCTCACCAGACCCTCATGCAAGCCTCGGATAGGCTTGTTTTCCTTTGACGTATCTGTCTGCTGGCTATGACTCTAAAACACAGAGAGGTTAAAAAGATTAGACATCAAATCAGCAAGGAGGTTCTTGTTCCCATCCACTACTTTCAGGAAGATCACTTCAAATTTCATCTTTCCGTCCATTTAATATACCTGATTAAATCCACAAGGCCCTTTAAAGCTTTTATGTCTGAAGATGGCTCTGCCTGCGTGGAAGGAATAGAGATATTTGTAGCTAGGCTTGAGAAATAGTGAGTAGTGAATAACAAAACTGCTGCTTTTATCCTCCTAAAACGTCCAAGTCCCCATTGCAAAGTGTGAGCATTCCCTGCTACCAGGGAATGGTAGCAGAAAGATTTGTATATCCACGGNCCGTCCATTTAATATACCTGATTAAATCCACAAGCCCCTGTAAAGCTTTTATGTCTGAAGATGGCTCTGCCTGCGTGGAAGGAATAGAGATATTTGTAGCTAGGCTTGAGAAATAGTGAATAGTGAATAACAAAACTGCTGCTTGCTTCATCCAAGTAGGTCCAAGTCCCCATTGCAAAGTGTGAGCATTCCCTGCTACCACGAATGAGAACCAGTGTGTAACACTGCACAGAGCACAAAGCCCCCATCCCTGGAGAGCAGACAGCTCCTCAGCTCTGAGAACTATTCTACTGAACCTCAAGTAGAGAGTGAGCTGTGGAGACCTGAATGTCAAGGAACGGGTAAAAAGATAAATCCCAGGGCCAACCTTGATAAGATGAACAAATACCACAGAGAGGGGATGGGTCTCTTCTGTCTCAGAAATGTGTTATTGCCTCTGTACTGAAGCACTACAACATCAACTTTCCTCTCTTTGTTTTGGCTTATGAGCTTGAGATTGGCTGAGCCAGCCATTTCTAAAAGCATGACAAATGCATGTTTTTCCTATTTTTTTATTTTTTTTAGTACTTCACTCTCACTTGGCCTTATGTGCAGCAAGAGGATATCTTCATGTAGGATCTGGCTGGATTCTGATGTTGATTCTCTGAAAATTTTATAGGAATCAGAGCTGGTTGTTTTCCCCCTTCCCCAGATGAAAGTTTCCAGATCATTCAGATGAAAGCAGCTGTACAAATTATCTCTCAACTCCTAAATGTTTGACAGCCTGGATGGTGCCAATATCAATCAAATTAACAGTTCAGGATTTTGCTCCCTCTGTTAGATTAATGAAAGATTTAACTGTTCAGCTCATAAATAAAACCACCAGGAGTCATCTTCTCACTTGCTCTTTGCCCAAGGAGACCTTGGTAGCGCTCTGTTTGCAAGTGCCCTGTTGTGCAAGCACAGCCTACCTGCCTGTGCTATCTGAGAGGAGGGTTTGTTGTGTAGTATTTTGGTGAGATGAGACAATTTTCACAAATCCAAGCTGGGATGATGTCAGAACTCTGCCTGATGTTTGCCCACACTGAACCCCCCTGAATTAAGGGACCTTTTTGCTTCTTGTTCAGTTTTCCTGCTTTGAACGATACTAATTAACTGTCCTTGATGACGAAAAGATGAGGTGGAGAAACTCCACTAGTTCGTACTTTCCCTGTTCCGCCAGAGCTGACCTCCAAAAGAGATCAAGGCTCTTGATGTTACCAGTTCCTTTCTCCAGGCATTACAGATTGCTGCTTAAGTCCTGTCCTGTAAGTCCTATTTAAAGAAACAAAATTGAAGAAAACAAGCATCACACACAACACTGACCGCCTGGACCACAGCGAGGACACTGTGACTATCAGCTCCATCAACATGCACAGGATGAGGAAAAACTAACATCCCTTTTAGTATTTGCCCTCCTGTAGATACAAACAAAAAAATCCTCCCTATGCACCAGTTTTACAAGCGTCCTTTTTATGCTGTTCCAACATGCAGCTCCACAAAAAGACCATAGCAAGATATGTACATTCACAGTTCCCATCAGTTTTGTTAGAAGAGCTCTTGTGAAAAACACAGTTCCTTATTCCACAACCAGAAAGAGGTCTCAGTTAAGCATAGCTGCCTTAAGCCATTTGTGAAACACGTATGTGCTTTACCCTCCTGTTGATCTGGCGGCCGCACTGCTTGAGATGGCAGGAGAGGGAGTTGTGAACTGCTCCCATCTCCCTCTTCAGATTTGCTAACTCCAGAGCCTGCTCATTTCAACACACTGAGCACATAAAAACCACAGACACAAATTCAGCGACTGGAATGTCAGACACTAGGATGTGAGAACTATGCAAACCCTCAAAAGACACTCTCTCTAGCCACCTTTCATTGCATCCAACTGTCTTGTCATAGCTTTTTCTGTCCTGAATGCCTGTTTTTGAAACATTAGTCTCCATGTGTTCTGTATGTTGCTGCCGTATAAAACTCACATATTTCTGGCCCTGGAGCCCTAGAATGTGTTTCTTCATGCAGTGACAGAAACTGGTTTGTTCTTGGAACTGTACTGTGTCATGTGCATAATATTTCATCCCATTAAGTCTCCATACTTGTTTCTTTAATCTGAAATAAGAGCAGTTTAGACTGGAGTTATGTGCCTGTCCTTTCTTAATGGAAAAAAAAAGCACAGATTTTTTATATAACTGTTTTCTCCAGGTTCACAGAAAGTATAATTTGTTCTCCTCCATCACGTAAAATTTCACCAACCTGAACTGGCCTGATTGCTCATCCAATTACATAATTGTCTCAGCTACAGAATGCTAAATCAAGAGTTTCCAAAAGTTTTTTTTTTCCTCTTGGGCTATGTTTAAGCAGATTTGAAGTGCTTGAATTTAACTCAGCTTAAAAAAAAAAAAAAATAAAGACAAGGAAAAAAAAAAACCTTATACTTTGGAAGATGTTAACTTTGGCTCCTAAAAGGGATTAGCTGTAATACTAAACACATGCTATCATAACTCAGGAAAACAGAGACACTTTTTTTTTCAGTGATTTTGGACATTGTCTCTCTGTGTAACTTTATACATAAACAGAATTCTTTCTCTCTCACCCCACCCCTGTATTTTTAATATTGTCTCTGGAAAGGGCTCTCTTAAACACTTTAAGGAAGTTTCTTCTTTTCCAAAGAATTTTTTTCCTGCCTCTCTCCTTAAACCAAGAACTTGGGTGGCCTCTGTTCTGATAAAGGGCGTCAGCCCTGTGAGCTTTGGGGTTTCAGCTTTTTCCCTGAGCATCTGTCCTAGCTAATATCTGTACACGTGGTAGAGGAAACAGGTGCTGTAGAAAGACTCTAGCAGAAAGTGTTTTGCCAGCAATGTTCCCGGAGCAATAATTGCAATGAAGAGAAATTTAGAACTACCTTGGCAGCAACACTCATGAGCTCTTTTGATCCAGAGATTGGTGAATTTTAAAGACTGCAGTTTCAAAAAATGTTTTAGAGTCCCAGTAGCCCTGACGCAGGTCTCAATACACTCGTTTCTCACTGCAGTAAGGCACAATTTGGACAGCAGGTCACAGTTTCTCTCAGTTGCATCCATCTATCCTTGATTCAAATAGATCTGAGAAGAAATAGGATTTAACAGATAGGATATATGGGGGTTTGATGCATGTTGAGGTAACAGGTTTTTCAGACTTAAACAATTATTTAGTTTTCAGCTATCTTATGAGAGGGTGTTGTAGGATGCAGCCAGACCCCTCTTGGAGGTATGCAACAATAGGACAAGAAGTAATGGACACAGTAGTAGCATGAGAAATTCTGGTAAGTTACTAAAAAAGTTCAACAGGAGGGGCAAACGCTGGCACAGGTTTACCAGAGAAATATCCATCCTGTGCAATACTTAAAACTCCTCTGAATGAGGCCTTGAACAACCTGCATAGCTGGCCCTGCCTTGAGTGAGGAGATAGATTAGGTGAAGCCTAGAGGCCTTTTGCAATCTGATTTTTTCCATGTTTCTACGATTATTTCATTCTTTCTTCTGTACTGACAGCTTTTTGTGGATGTGCCTGGTCATTTGCTCTGAAACCTGCATGAGAAACAATGTTGACTGGGCCAAATTTGAAGAACTACTGAATAAGCATCTCAGGATCCAGGAAAAGTGATTGTTCTTTCACCTACACAAGTAGTTCATTTATAAATCATGGCTTTGCTTCTTCTATTGGCCTCCCAATTTATACGATCTTCTATTTTGATACTAGAGTGGCACAAAAAATCTAGTGATGGTCATTATATAGGTTGGCAACAGAAAGGGAGACAGTGTCAAGCACTAGTAAAAGCAGTCTGGAAACGTTTCATTAATGATGCCTTCATAGAGAGACATAATTTCTATGGCAGTATAGTTCTTTTCAATAGTTCAGTTTCTAGCATATGATCAGATATGAAGACAGAGATCCTTGAGCGCTGCAACGCAGACCTGAGGAAGAACTTCTGTCTCACAGAAGTTGTTGTGAAGAGGACAACAAACACAGGCTGCCAGAGTTGTATCTAGCCAAGAAATGCCAAGTCTTTTCTGATAAGAAACTACACAAGATTCAGTTATCTTTTCCCTTTCATTGGTACAAAACAGTCAAATGTTCCAAATCTCTTTTTTACATAGAGATCTCCACTGAATACAGGATTATACAGAAGCATGAATTAGTCCCGTGTTTGCCAAGAACTTCGATACTTGTGAAAGACAAATCTGTAGAGGTTTTAGCCATTGTTAATTAACATTAGTATTGGCCCTTGTAAAAATACCTTCTTCTTGAAATACTGTAATGTGACTCTTCAAGCACTACGGTATTGCAACATGTACTTGCAGTATAAACCAGATTATGGCCTGTGTTTGCCACTCTGAGCAGATATGCACACATACAGACACACACATACATATACAGGATAAGTGCTGCATATGCACCTGCCCTTCCTACACTGACTGCAGGGGACCAAAGAATATTTAGTAGCTTCAGTTGGTTTTTTCCAGCTTTTAACATCTCAGTAGCCAACAGAGGAACTGATTGGCCGAACAGACAAAATCAGCAGTAGCGCGTTTGCTCAATCCAATGACTAATAACACTTCTTAATGCTCATATGGTGCTTTATGAGTAAATAATAAAATGCTTAATCATATAGTGTTTAATGAGTAAACAATATAATACTTAATTAAGGTTGCACAACACTATTTGGCTGCAAACCTGTAGTGAGTTGGCTTCAACTCTCAGTCTGTTGCAGCAGTATCTGTGGAGCTGATGGCAGTATCTCATAACCACAGAGCAATGTGCTTCCGAAGCTCACAGAGAAATCCATCATCAATCCATCTTGAATACCTTTCATGAGAAAGCTGGCAGAGGGTTTCTCATTAAGACTCATAGGTTATGGTGGTGTCCTAAGGAGTGGGTTTTTTATTCCTGATGAGCACTGTGTTGATGTGATCTTCGCTTTCAGGGAGACACTCCTGCATCCACTGCTCTCAAGCAGCAGCAGATGTATGTGCTTGCTGTGGAGCCCACTTCTCCTGACATCTCCTCACTGTACTCTGAGAATGTCTCCCCAACTGAGCTCCCTAGAAGTGCATAGACAGGTGCCTTGTTCACAGGTCTGCAGGGTCATGACCAGAGCATGATGGTCAAAAATCACAGGATCTTTAAGGTCACAAAATGAAGGACCTATGATGTTTAGATACTCTGGACCTTCATGTCTACTGAAGTTTCTTTTTCAGAGCCAGGGTTATCCATCTAAATGCTTTATCAATCCTTAGTATCGCGCGACTAAGATCCACATCCTACATCTTATGAAGGCTTCTCCATTTCACTGGTATATTCGGCCTAGTACGTTGAGCATGTGACTGCTGAGGGTGTCTGCTCTATGTCCCAGATGGTACCCAATACATAGGACAAGGACAAGTCCCACGTCTCAGTTTGAGAGCTAGGTTTCCTGTTCCATCTAAGCTAGAAGATAAATGGGTCAGGGCCTGTTTTCTGGTCTTTTCATGGCATAGTTTCTGTCAGTACAGCTCATGTTTCTCACTCCCCAAGATGTGGTCTGAGGTGCCTACAGGAACAATCCTTGGCCCCACGAACCTTGACCTACTCCCAGGCTCAGTCCAGGAAATTTCTAGTGCTTAGGGGCACAGAACTGTAACATGGTACCCACCAGCAACGGATGATCATGTAGTTCAGCAATGTGGATGATCATGTAGCGTGCTCAAGCCCAGGCCTAGGCCAATTTACTATCAGAGAATGAGTTTTTAGCTGAAATAGCAGGGGCCCACACTTTTATTTATGGAAGTTTGCAGTGTTCTAATGCCTCTTGGGTGATCTTTTGTTTCTACTACTTGTGGAAAGCTACACACTGATTAACGGGTAGTGTCCTTTTCTAATTTCTTCTTGGTATTTATACTTGACGGCAAATAACAGGTATACCAGCTGGCCCAGTTATGTGCAGAGACTATCACCCACACAAATGCAATCTGTATATTAGGTTATAAAGTTTTTGATGGCAGACAGTATCTTTCTTGTGGGTAGGAAGATACCTTCTAGCCAAACCAGTGTGAAGTCTTGCCAGCTAAGTATCATCTATTTAATCTTTTAAGTTAGGTTGCTCAGGAATGTATTCATGCTTGTGTTTCTGCCTCCACTGGCAAAAAGTGAGTGGTTTCAAAAATCCTTGATGCTGGAAATCCTGCTAAGGTACTTCTGAGACAATAAAACAGGTGAGTCAAATAGATAATATCATGGTTGGAAGTGAAGAAAATAAACAAACATTCTCTGTGAGTTTGAATGAATATATCTTGTTGTAATTAAGAAGATGAGCATCTCTAAAAATAGTATTTAATACCTTCACCTGGTGCAGGTCATTATCATTTATTGTCAAAACTAAAATCATAGCATGATATATTTCATCATATGGTGACGTATGTACGTGTATATTCCACACTAGGGATGCAAAATACATTTTGCATTCACGCATTTCATTTGTAGAATGAAGACCACTCCTTTTCTTACAGTTTTGCAGGCAGAGAACAGCTCTCCTGGCATTCCTCTCTGTCCAGCTGTAGCCTGCTTCATCTGTGCAAATCCTGCAAAGCAAAACCTTTAGGTCCTGATACATTCCAATTGCTCAGAGGACAGTCTGCCATCTCCAGAGGGCTGTCACCCAAGCACAGAACTGCCTGTGTGTACTTATAGGACATCAGGGTCTTGATCAATGAATGCTTGGAGCACAGATGTCATCTGGAAATGGTCAGTCTGAAAATCACTAGAACTTTTTTGTAAACAACAATAATTAATGACTTCATTATAAAGATACAGCTATAGAAATACTCTCGAGTTGACTTTTGGCAGACTCTCTTGGTAGAGTGGATTTGAAATAACAGAAAGATCTCATGCTGGATCTGTTTGCAGTGCTCAGCATTTACCCATTGACTCCTAGGGTCTGCACAGAGCACTCCCTGCTCACTCACACAGCCAGGTGGTGCAGGACAAACCTGATGTTTAGTCTTCCTCCTCCAAAAGGATTAAGTTTTGTGCTGTCCTACACAGGACATGAGTCTCAGAACTTCACCTACCCTCTCATGGTCGTAGGACTCAGACCTACTACACTGCAGAATGTAGTGAGCAATCTCTCCTTCTCTACCCAGCCCCAGAGCATCCAAAAATTCAGGTCCTTTTTTGAAGAACTTCTGCTTTTGCATGCTAAATCATTGGCCTTGCTATGCTGTGTGCACCACATTGTAGGTCTCAGGCAACACGCCATATCATAAAAAAAAAGAAAAGGGAAAATAGATGTCTTTTATGTCTAAACAAGGAAATGACAGATATCCGTCTCCTTTCTCAAGAAAGCAAACAGTCTAGGAGCAGTTGCTTGAGTCACAGCTGCCCGAACATGGCCTTGAGTAGCGAACTCCAGACTTGCTCACCCACACCACCAGATTCTGCCCTTTCTCATAAATAGCACGCAGAGCTGAACCAACAGCCAGTGACGATTGGACCTCACAAAGATACAAATCTGTCTGTCATGTTCTGTACAAACCACTCTTAAATAACTATATGTGAAAGCCATTGCAGCCATAGCAACATTTTTTTTTAAACAAACTGTTCTCAACATATTTTTTATAAGTTGAAGTAACCCCTTCTTGGGCAAATATGGCAAGCAACTCACCCGACAGTAAGAAGCAAAGTGAAAGGCATAAATGAGAGTTTTCTGCTGCTGTCTGGTCCTCTGGATGATGGACCAAAGTGACACCAAATACAATACTGTGAATATTGATCCACCTCAAGTGATAGCTGTATGAAATGGCAGAATTGGGAGATGCCAGTGTATAACAAACTAGATTCAACAATGTGCGCACTCAGGTTAAATACTATCACAATCCTTTTTAGAGAAGAGGCAGTCACAATATATATGAATGATTAACAAAAAGTATATGGAGATAGTCTAGTGACAGACAGTTCGCACGTCTCTAGTATTTAAATATGCATATATACATATGTATATATTTGTACACTTAGTGTACAATAACAGTGTTGTCCTACAGGGCACAGAGCACTGAGAAGATGCTCAGGAATCCAAAGAACTGTTTAACACCTTGTAGGGGAGCCCTTACTCCTTAGGTTAGAGCACATCTGTGTGTTAGGCCAGAGCACTCTGCGTGCTAGTTCAGTCACCAGCCTGGCAGCAAACTAAATCGACAGAAGGAAAATTGCATCATTTTTCTTGTGAGAAGCAGAGCTAGCTCAGGGGAAGATGGGCAGAGGGAAGGAGGAAGGGACGTCTCTCTTTCAGCATCTTTCCATGAGGTCAGCTCCGTGGACCCTGCTAATCTTCTGGAAGATTATCTGGAAGATTCTCTCCTGTGACTGTAGAAAGAGTCTAGGGAAACCACTCTTCCCTGTGTTAGCATATCCTTCATAGTGTCTACACTGAGATTTACAACAGCTTAACAAAACAGATCACAGAACTGATTAAAGTAAATCCGTGGAATTCAAGACAAATGAATTTCCACACTCACACCACATCTGTTAGCTTTAACTTTTCATCTTTTCTTGTCCACTTCTGCAACATTTCTAAAGCCGAATTGTAAGATTACTGGTTCTTTAAGCTCTTTCTGCTATTTGAAGACAACTTGGAATGGGAATGTTTCAACGGGGAGCAGTGGAACAGCTTTGAAAGAATATTAGCACACTTCAAAGTGGTGTTATGTAGCTATGACAATTCTAACAGCTTGGACATTTCACCCATTCCTCTCACAAGTCAAAGATAAGAGCACAATCCCCATGAGGCAAAATATTGTCATATTTATTACTTAACACTCTATATCCATGAAAAATGCCTTTGAAAATTACTCAAATAATGGGAAAATAAGCATTAAGTGTTCTTCATACAAACATTTCCTTAGAAAGATTGTTTTGTAACTTTATATATACACTGTGAAACATTTAATCTGAGTATTTGCACTGTTGTACAAGCACTGCCTCTTTTAGCACTATGAATCAACCTCAGAATTATAAAATTCAGTAGGAATCAATTGAAAAGTTCAGCTTGCAAGCCTGTAAAAAGACCTGACTCATTTTTGTGTTAGCATAGCAATATATATTACAGAAAATAGTTGTCAATAATTCAAGAAAGCTGATGGATCAAGTGGAACAGTTAAAGCTTGGCAGGAATTTATCAAATCCCACAGTTATTTCATGTATGGTGTTAGGGTAAATTATTCTTTGACAAGAGAGGAATCTTCTTGCATAAACTTTGCAAATCTGTTCTTTCTTCAGCTTAAGTATTACAATATTGTGATGAGGTTAATAGAAAAGCTGGGCACATGAAGGAAGAATTGTTAGTGAAATATGCGGGCAGGTTTATTCCTCTCAGAGACTCAGTCGCCGAGGCCTAAGCGAGAGCTCTGTGGGTGCAAAAGTTGCCTGGTACAAACACAGCCTTGTGACTGGGATGGGCAGGCCAACCCTCATAACTTACACTTATTGCAGAGGTGTGGACAAGCCATCAAAAGCTGTTAAGGTAGCAGCCCTGCTAACAGTGTCTCATGTGTTTTCCATCTGCTTCTCCCGGGGAACAAAATACATTTGCTTAAGTCAGTGTGGCCAGTTACCATGGTGGATGGGAGGCAGGTCTGTAGGCCGTGATGTCTCCTTGCTCATGGAAAAGCTCCAGTAAAAATAATGCTTTTCATCACGATCCACTGATGATTGAAACTGGTAAATACAACAGCAGTGACCGGTTAGAGTTCATATGGTTTCATTCACAGTGGCTCTAGAGTGTGTAAAAGCGAGGAAGGTATCTGCTTATGGTGATTGCTTCCCAGAAAGGACAGCGTAGCTGTAAGGAAGAAAAGTCACGAAAAAATATCTCCAGGTGCTCCCTTACACAGAGATGGCTGTTCCAGCTAGATATCCTGTTCTAAGGTTTCTTGCCGAGCCTTGTTTCGTAGTGTTGGGAGCTTTAGGTGATCTATAGAAAGCGTAGTTGTAAAAGCAAAGACTCAGCATTTTATTGAAAAAAAAGTTTCTTCAGTTCCTGTGAAGTGCAGAGGTGGAAAGAGGTGCAGTGCTGGGACTAATCTGCACTTCTACACACGTCGGTTCTGCTAGCTGGAATTGATTCAAGACTATATTCATGCATTTGAAATCAGTAATTTGGTCTGGCTGATTGAATGTTGAGATCCTTGCAATAAACAAAAACCAAATTAGCTAAGGCTCTGCAGATTTGGGGGAAATGTAGCCAAAAAAAAAAAAATAATAAAGTAAAACCAAGATTGAACAGGCAACTCTGTCACATGAAGAGTACTCTGAATTTCAGTCTGCTTTCAAGTCTGGCTGGGAAATGAGCAGTAGATCTTCCCTTTAGTCCTACCATCTCACAGCTAAGCTAGAGATGGGGAGCAGGTAAAGGCTAATCATACATTTTTTTCTTCATGAACATTACTGAGAAAGGGAAGAACTTTAGCGTTGTCGCTCTCCGCCTACCAACATGTGAGAGATACCAGGTATAGCCTAGGCACATGGTACCTCACACCGAGCTAGATGAAGCTTAGGCAGCACATTGAATCTGTACACGCAAGGGGTGATCCACCAGCAGTTCCTGGACCACGTGTTACCTCCAAAACTCCAAGCAAATGAAGCATGATCCTGCATGAAGCCTATGGCTCATACCTAGCCAAGGGGCTACACTACCAGAATGCTGCTGTGTTGGTTGGCTCCAGCTTGGAAGCGGAATCCAATATGTATCCTCAGACTGATCCCATCAGCTTCCAGGCTGGAAGGATGGCTGTGAAGTTGCAATCAGCTTATACCTGTGACATGAAACTGTCTCTCCCCAAACGTTTACATTTGGACTTGATGATTTTGAGGGTCTTTTCCAACCATAACGATTCTATGATTCTAAAGTGTGGTGTCATGAGGGCCTGTTCCTCATCCCCACTGCCAGAACAGCACCTTGCAGCTTTCCCATCCACTTCCATGGCCATGAGCCCAAGCACTCACAGCAGAGCCCTAATGCAGCCCGAGGGCTGCTGGATGGCTCAGGCACAGCTGCCGCCAGTCAGGGAGTTCCCATCACAGTCTTTCTCCAGCTAAGATGACATTCCCCTTGCCAGCACTGTGTCTTAAGATCATTTTCAACCTGCGGAACCACTGCAGCTGCTTTTTTCCTGTGTTATAGGCTCTACTTTGCTCCTTTTCTTTTGCACTTAACTGACAGCCTTTCAAACACTCAGCAGCCCTTGAAATGAGATGTTCTGGGTGTAATTTGCCTGACTGAGGGAATATAGAAAACAAGGTAGTGCAACATGTGCCCTAATGCACCAGCAGGCTCTACTGGGAGCCTAGGAAAATTACACTGCTCTCCTCCACAAGAGAAGATTTCTGTCTGGAAAAGAGCAGCTTGGATCTGCCTGTGGCTTGGAAGGATCCCTTGCAGCTGACAGTGGTGGGATGTGCGGATCCAGATGTCCGGACCATGTGCGTTTGTCATCTGATATCATTGACTTCTGACTCTCCTTTGGGGGCACTCCTAAGAAGATGCTTTGTGTTGTTACAATTCTTCATAAAAATGCTGTCAAACACATTCATAGTCCTTACTGACCCAGTCAAGTTGCATTAACCAGAACTAAATTTAGGCCAGCAGTCATGCTGGCCCATGTTCAAAGATGCTGCAAAGAACTGAAAAATAAATACTTTGAAAATTAAAGGCAACGATGTGGATAACTAAACTCACCTCACCATATTCAATTCAATCCTTTCTGTATTCATTTTTCACCCATCACCCTTTCGATATAAATCAACTTAAATATGGAAGTCTTGGTGTCGGTACTTCAAATGAGGGGACCCGATCTTTTTTCCTGTTACAGTTCATGGCCTGGTCCCACCGACTGTAGAGAGAACAACATCCAGATGTTAGCTATAAACACAAACATGCGCCTTCCAGGAGGTTTCAGGTCGCATTATTCTGTAAAGTTCGACTTACAAGCAGCATATAAAGCATTAATAGAGTATTAGTAGAAGACACCTGAAGAATAATTAAATGAAGTATATTAGAAAATGTAATGGTTAAGTAAAATTGTTTTTAAAGGCAGTTTTAGCTAATGAAGTGCCTTTCTTTGACATGTTTATACACGTATAACACATGTCTGTATTTAAACTAATAATAATAAATCAATGCCCTTTTACACAATATTCACAAATGGAAACTGAATATGAAGTGTGACCAGACTTCTCAACAAGAGCTTTCTTTACAATAAACTATTGATGTATCTGTGCATCTAATTGTGACTTTGTGGTATTATTAATTCACATGAACTGCATGCTTTGATGTTGCCTGCATTGAACATTTGCCTTTTAATGCTACTCTTTTAGTTAATGTCAAATGTGTGTGACATAATTCTCATTGCTAATTGCAGCCTTATGATAATATTCTGTAGAGTACTACTAGGCTCATTTACAATAGCGTAAAAAGCTGTTAACAGATGTCTCATTTCTGTTTTCTTTGAGTGTTTTTCTTTGTTTGTTTGTTCTTGCTTTATCATAAAAAGCAATGAACACAATCTAAATCTCAAAATCCAAGTGCTTCGGCATTTTGAGAGTGTTTGGATCTAGATCCAAACTTCAGAGTTCCAGGTCAGACCCAATCGCAGCAGAGGTTCCCTGAATTTTTTGGCTGCTCTCACAACCATGACATTAGCAAGGAGCAAATAAACCATTAAGAAACCCCATGCTGCCCTCTTCCAGCTCTAGCTGTGATAGCACTCTTAGCACGAGAGGAAGTGCTCAGGTTCCCTCTCCCTGCCCTCTCTTGATCTTCTCTGTAGATTGTCTATCCTGCAATTATATAGCTGCATACATCAGACCAGAGAGTAGTCTCCTTTCCCATCTGGTTTCTGACCATTAGCATTAAGCTTGTAGGTTTAAACATTTTTTTTTTCCAAAACTGTTATATTGTTACATATTTAGCTGTTTTCAGTTTATCACTTGCAATGCATGGAAAAAAAAGAGAGAGAGAGACTTGACTGCTTTTTTATTGACGATTTTTCTGCAAACACTATGTGGAAATAAGACCCAAGGAAACAGTTAAATTAGGCTTAAATGCAGCCCATATGCATCCTTAAAAAAAAAAAAGAAATAAAAAAAAGTAAAGAAAATCTCCATATTTGAGTGGATGCAGTACATACTGTATTTTTAGCTGAGCTGGGAAGGGAGAGCCAAGCGCGCAGCACATGAGCAATGTTCGCGGTGAAGGTGCAAGTGATGTTTGTCCTGCTGCTTAGGGCTCACTCACAGGCGAAGGCGAATCGAGTTAGGGCAGCTTAACGAGCTGCCATCTGTCCCCAGGGCTGCCACAGCTCTTGGGGTAAATGTTCTCAGCTCACCCCCACCGCGGGCCGCACATCCCTCACTAGAAATACTAGGTGCTAGATAACATGTTCTCAATTCCCAAGGCCAAAAGTGGGCACAAGAGTTTGACAGTTCAGCTGACTGTTTGCTGCAGTTAAAAAAAAAAAAAAAAAGGAAAAAAAAAACCCTTTTCTATCTGGTAACTAGACCCTTCCTTGCAGCCCACACCAGGGTCCTATTGCTGAAGAAGCCTGGTGGCACCATCTGGAATAAAGAGTAGATGACTGCCTATACACATACGCAAAACTCGCACAAATTGTGCCTTTTTGTCATTGAATCCACGTTATTGTTTTCTTGCAATAACAGAATGTATTTGTAATCCATGCTATGCTATGCTTTAAGCAGTAAATTAACATCTTTGCTGCTGATTAATTTCGCATTGCAGTTTTCGGCATGCAGGCAACCACCAAGGACTTAGTGTCTACTTTTAAGGGCAAATAACTTCAATTTTCTGTAATTCAGTTTCCCCCTGTGCAATCCATTAGCTATTATTCAGGTACCCTGGAGCGCTGGTGAGGCTCACTTGAGGAATGAAAAAGTGAGATCCCTGTATTTTGGGAGCTACAAAGATGCTAATTATGGTGATTCAGTGTTCTCTCAAATACTGCTTGAAGTGGGACCTCAAGTTTTAAAAATATTTTTGTGCTAATACTTTATTTGAACTTCTTCTTGAGGTTTCTTAAGTGTTAAGTGCTAAGGCTTAACACAGAGGCACAACACTTCTAATGGAGGGTCTGACCTTTCAGCAAGCCCTTTGATCAGCACTGCTGAAATCTCCAGGCAAGCTAATTAATACCCTGGTGCAGCCCCACTTGGGTGCAGCTCTAGCAGCCAAGAGGGTGAAATCCTCCTCCCAGCACTCACATCTCACTGTCAATAACGGATTTGGGGCCTAATCAGGCATTAAAACAGAGGATTAGAGCTGCAAACTGCAGGGATCTCAATTCCATTTACGGTGTATGCAGGAGACTGGCAAAAATGAGCGGATGCACTTTCAATAAATTAATACTTATATACCTGAAAAACGCATGCGGGCAGTTGGGCTTGTGGGGACACCAAATGCGATACATGACCACTTGGAAAGAGAGGCAGAGCAAGAAGCAGGTGTGAGTGACTGAAAAGCATCTAACAAAACCTGAGAATGGCAGCATGGGCTACTGCCATATATATTAAAAGTAATAATAGATAACTACCACCCTTTTGAAGATGTGGGTTATGTAGCATCTTTGCATGAGCTCTAGCAGGTCCAGGGCCTGTAGGACCCACTTTTCTCTATGTCAAGAAGGGGTAAGATAAGGAGAAGGGATGTTCCTGGGGATTTTCTGCTTTTACCACACTGCGGACAAGCAGAGCAGAGCTGTAACTAGGAAGAGGACACAGTAAGAAGAGAAGCAGAGCTCAGGGGATATGTAATTATCCGCCCTGGGGATCCTTTGCTTTGCAGAAAGGATCTTGAACAAGATGTACTTCTAACTGTAGAGAGCCTTTGGCTGTGTTCACAGTAGCAAATAATTTGGTGCAATAGGACTATTTCTTTGAGGACAGGAAATGCTCTCGAAGGCATCTTCTACAGGAGCCAGGATCTTCGGCAGGACCCAGGAACAGGGACCCTGGAGTCTTCTCTCAAACACAGCACATGTATTGCGTTCGATGCTGGAGAATCTTAGGGGAGTGCAGCCCAGATGCCAATCTGGTAGATGGTGTTTTCATCAAGTGCTGGAGCACTTCTGGAATGTTTCTAGAGAGGCTTTTTGTTTCCCCCAAAAGACATTCAGCTCGTGCTTTTCAAAGCAACT
Organism: Crypturellus undulatus; assembly: GCA_013389825.1. Classification (NCBI taxonomy): domain Eukaryota; kingdom Metazoa; phylum Chordata; class Aves; order Tinamiformes; family Tinamidae; genus Crypturellus; species Crypturellus undulatus. Next base: position 200,414 of record VWPW01001166.1, on the reverse strand, counting down.
CTGAGAATAAGACCGACAGTAGAAATAAATGGGAGTAAACCACACTACTGGACCAGACAGAACTGCTGATGTAGATGGAGCCATTGCAACCAGGACACCCTGAGTCTCCTGAACATCTAGCATTTTTGAGAGATGGACAGTGGCTTCTTTATCTTCCACACATGAGAGAAGAGAAGGACTTAAAGTACATCATATATCTTCTAGCAGAGGATTTTGTCTTTTTTTGTAGGTACAGACAGGGCCTGTCTGTGCTGATCTGGAGCCAAGGAAGGGGTCCTGTGAAATGCTTTTTCTGCGTCACCACAAAACCCAGGTGGTGCCAGACTGTAACAAAACACTGTGCAGAGCTGTATCATTAAATCTCAGATCCATGATCCGTCCTGACAAATTCTCCACCTCTCTTGTCTGAGTCAAAGCTGACAGCTCTTATGTGGTCCAACACCTTTTTGAGGGGTGCCTAGAGGGCACGGATTATCCCCTCCTCCCAAGAGGAGTCTGATGGCATCGTTGTGTGTAAGCGTAAGAGACAAGGCAGAGCTGCCATCTGCTGTTGAAAAGACTCTGGTTGATCTTTTAGCCCAAGGATTGCTAACTGCTCTGCGTTTCTCATTAATACCAGTTATTCTGGCATTCCTCAGGACTTTACTGATGTTTTGAAACATCCGTGCTGGGACACCAACAGCAGCACGAAGCTGGGAGGTGTAGCAAAAAGTGCTGCGTCTTCAGGACCATATTGAAGCCCATAATTCCATATTAGTGGAATTATGGCCCATATATTTAAATTTAAACTGTAATTGGTTGCTTAGATCAGCATTGAGAGATATCTGCAATGTTTTGCAAAAATCCAAGTATTTCCTGTTACTATTGAAATGAAAGAACTGCTGAATTCTTACACTTCTCAAAGTCCAGATATTTATGATGAGAGAGAAAATAACTACTCATCTATTGAAAAGATAGCTCATCTACTGAAAAGTTAGTCTTGAGTCAATCAAAATTATTTGACTTCTAAAAACATGTTTACTCTTACTTTCTAAATGACATTTTGAGCCAGTTTATCTAAGCTTAACATTGTTCTTAAAAGAAAAAAAATCTAAGCAATTTCCTTGAATTAAAAATATTTTAGTCATTTAAATAGCAAACTATTTTTGTTTAACGTTTCGATTAAAAAAAAAATGAAAATTCTGTTTACAAAGCTACAAAGCTTATTTATATTTTTTGTACCCGCAAGAAAATGAATGAAGAAAACAGTCATACATATTACACTCGTCATTTCCAGGGGAACCATGCGATTCAAAAATGTAGGACCAGATCATTCCACAAATCAGTGAAAATTCATATTACAGCAGTGGGATCGTGTTTTGCTGTGAATAATAAATACTTTCCAGCTATTCTATTGAATATCTTCATTGCAGATTTGTATTTTCCAAAGAAAAAATGAAAAAAGGAAAAAAACACTAATTCTAGAGTATATGTACAAAACACAAACATTTTTTCCAGTAAGGATGATGGCAGCAGCAGCAGCAATAGCAGCTTCAGGTAAGTGCTCAGTTAATTCAGTTGTTTTTGGTGGCAAGTTTCAGATTAGCGAGGTTCTACTCTACTAGGTATATACATTTAAGCACTTAAACATAGGCTTTATATTTCTCATTTGAAGCTTTCGGTTTATTGAATCTTTAAATAAAGACTAGATTTTTTTTTTTAGGAGAAGTGATAGTTCAGAAAGAAAGTATGGATTCAATGCAGGAATAAGAGTGCCAAAAGTGTGCTGTACAGCACACAAAATTGTAAGACTTATCCACCGAACAGACAAACAGAGGTTTGTTCCTGATTCCACTCTCCTTCAGAGGAAAAACTCTTAATCCAATGGGGATATCATTTTTGACTCAAATTCCTCAGTCCACGAGGTGATGTAAGTCAAAATTAGAAATCTTGACTATTGCACCAATGCTTACAGTGTTGTGTCTTAGCTGGACCAAGTCAAGAGAAGTGAATTTGGGTACCAGAAGGTGGCATCCACTTTGCAGGGCACCTCTGTGCCACGTGGCTCTCCTCTGATTACAAAATCTCCACAAAATACTGCCACACAGGTTTTCCTCGGGGTGAATGTCTGGGTTTTTAGCTGCGTTTCGCGAACAGGGGGAGCATCGGGGTGTCTGTGTCCAGCAGGTGGTGCAGCCTGCGCTGAGGCCGCGCTCCCGAGCACCGTCCAACGCATGGAGCAACTCGGCAACTGCTGTTCCCGCAGCGGGACACCGTGTTCTGGGGATAAATACTGAGTGCCTCACGTGTCCTTAGGGAAGTTGCGTGTTACTCTGGGAAGAAGGCACTGCAGGGTTTTTTAGACTCCCACCATAGGGTTTCTAAGATCAGGGGTAGCTTCTCATGCTCGGTACCTTGCTCCACTTGAACCCTGCACGGCAGAGCCTAGTTTGCAGAACCCCCAACGTCCCTTCGTGTCGAGATTCAAAGGGTGAGATTGCAGAGGAGCCTTAACGCAGCCTGCACGTAGCCTTAGCTGTGGGAGGATGAACGTGAACGCGTTAAGCGCAGCAAAACCTGAGACGCTTTGGGTCTTCCTGAGCCGCTCTGATGTCCTCAGAGCTGCAAGCTGCCACGGGATGGCCACAGAGGGTAGGAAATGGCTCCGACGGAGAACGAAAACAAAAGGATTCTTTCAGAGAGCTGCCAATAAAGTTTCTTTGGCTCTGCGTCTAGGCGTTTCTCGCAAGTTCAGCCTCTTAGCCTCAGATAAAGCAGTACAGCCTAAAATGAGAGTCAGATGTGAGGGATGGGCGTGCGTGTATCTGTGCCTGGGCAGGAAAACATATGCACTGTAATGCCTTGGAAATGCTTTTTACTTTGGGCCTTGCTCCAGAAAACCCTTTTTTCCCTGCTTTTACAACTGTCCCCCGTTGCTCGGGTCTGCACAGATTTTAAACCCAGCCCTGAGGACAGGGAGCTGCTGCCAACACCCTGTGGAGAGGCTGGGAGAAGTTTTCTTTGTGCACTTCTTTTTGTCACGCAAATGTGGGAGCAGCCAGCAAGGGATCAGCCCTGGGCACAGCACCTCCAGGATGGGATAGCCCTGGACATGGCACCTCCATGGATCAGCCGTGGACATGGCACCTCCAGGCAGGGATAGCCCTGGACACGGCACCTCCAGCCCCTGCTCTGGCTCCACAGCTTGAGCACAAGAGAGAGGCAAGAAGGGACAGTCACCCCTGGCTGTGGACCGACCTCCTCACACCTCCCACCTTTATCTCCGTGAGGAACCAAGCTCCCAGCCTCAGCAAAGAGAGGGACTGAGAGAGGAAAAGTGGGACAACCAAATATAGAAACCTCAGAGGGCAAAATGAGGGAGAGAGGGAACAAGAAGATCCTGCAAGACTGCAGCTGGCTTATGCCTAGCATTCATCTTGAGGTTAAGTTACAGGGTGGGTTGATTGTTATTTTTTTCAGCTCTGTATCATGGAATTTTGTAATTCTGCGAGAATTTCAACTATTCTCAAATTAAAACCAAACATGAGCTGCCACAATCAAGATGTATGTCCTCAGCCTGTCGGATTGCAGAAAGTCGGAAAATGTGAGCGCATTATTTTTAGTGTCATGATGTTGAAATCAGCCTCCTGGTTCTTTCAGGAGCGTGGGTGTTGACTTCTGGTTGTAGAATATAAAAGGGTGGTGGTTCTAACCCAGGCAGGCAGAGGTGAAGAAAATCAGCATGGCAGCGAATCAGAGAAGTAGGTGTTAACAACCAGAGAAACGGGAGGGAATAGGGACACTCCAGATGGACTGGTTGGAAAGGCCCCAGGGGAGCTGAGGAAACAACTGACCACCGCTCTGCCCCTGATGGCTACTCCGGAAGGTGTAGGAGAAGGACCAGGAGCAGCAGGTTGGACAGGAGAAAGGGGAAGGAAGCGGGCATGTAGGAGGAGCAGGAGGAGGGCAGGCAAGAGGAGAAACAGGCCAGGCAAGAGGAGGAGGCGGAGGTCAGGCACGAACAGGAGCAGGTCTGACCAGAGGAGAGGGAGGAGGTCAGGCAGGAGGAGGAGGAGGAAGAGCAGGGGGCCGGGCAAGAGGAGGAGCGGGACAGGCTGCGGGGGAGGGGGAGAACAGGCAGCAGGAGAAAGGGGAGGTCAGAGAGAAGGAGAAAGGCAGGAAGAGAAGGGGGAAGTGTGACAGGAGGGGGAGATCTGACAAGGGGGAGGACCGGGTCTGATGGGAGCAGGACCTCAGGCGGGAGGAGCAGGAGGAGGTGGTCAAGGAGAAGAAGAAGGAGAAGAAAGAGGAGACCCATCGGATTGACCACGCCCCCATCGCCCCTGGCCCCGCCCCCAGCAGCACGAGGCCACGCCCCCCGCAGCCCTCCTCATGCAATGAGGCCCCGCCCCCCGTTCTGACCCCGCCCCTAGTGGCTTCAGGCCCCGCCCCCTCACCTTTAAAGGTGCGGGGCCGGCGCGGGCGGGCCCCGCACACATCTCGGCGCCGCCCCTGATGAGTCGCCGCTTGTGGCCCCGGGCTTCTCGCTGCGCGGCGGCGGCTCGGGCGGGCGGGTAAGGCTGTTTCCTCCCTGCGCTGCGGCCCGGAGTGGAACCGGGGCGGGAGCCGCTGGTGTCGGGGCTCGGAGCTGCCCCCGCGGGGGCAGCTCCGAGCCCCGACACCAACGGCTCCCGCCCCCATGAGGGCGAAGCGGAGGCAGCGCCGCGGGATCTGCTCTAGGTGCTCGAGGTCGGGATCTGCTCTAGGTACCCAGGGCAGAAGGTGCCTATTAGTGACCAGTCAGTAAGAGCCGTTTTTAACCCCCTGTCCTCCCGCAAAAGCAGCTCCTCGGTCAGGAGGAGGCTCGCGGGGATGCGGTTGACCTAAAATTATGAATTCAGCCTCGCAGTTTAAAGATGCCAAAATGGATTTACTAAACGTGCCTTAGCTGCTTAAGCGGTGGGAGCACTCCCCGTCCTGCAGAATTGAGGAGCCTGCGGCTGCCCTTGGCTCCTCTCCCGAGGTCTCCCAGGAAAACCCCTGTAGATCTTGAGAAGAGCTCGGTATTCAGGAAATAAGGTGGATTAATGGTGGAGAACACCCAGAACATGAGCTAAACACTTTGAGATCTGCCGCACCGAGTGTGGGCAGGTAGCGAAATCACTCAAAACACAGCCAGAACTCCTGCATTTTTGAGCTGCATAATATTGGAATGTGTTTATTTTAACCTAAGCATTCTTTCTCCTGCCTTATCAGCTATCCTTTCTTATTCCTACGTAGCTGTTATCGCAGAAGTATTTATTTATAGTTCTCTCTTTGCAGGGTGATATTCTGCACAGAAAGACTGGATAATTTGCACGTGCTGATTACTGGAGGAGAGACTGGAGGACATCGTGTTTGGGATTAGCACTACTACAGCTCTTTGGGTGAAATGAAGAATTGGATTATGTTTTGTAAATATTCAGATTTCTGCCTCATTTAAACTTCACTGGTTCTTTCTGCAGGACAGTTTTCAACAAATTATTTCTGATTTTTTTTTTTTCAACCAAAATGCAGAATCTATCACTAGTACAAAGTAACACAGACACATTACACTGCATGCCTCTGAAAGATCTAGTACCTGATACAAGCGATATGTCCCTCCATGAAAGCGACCGTAAGGCAAACGAAAGGGGAAATAACGAAGAAATGATTAATCTTGAAGTAATGCAGCAAAGCCGCCCTGTAGTGAACAGCAAAGGAAGCTGTGAGGGGGTTTCTGATAGCAGTCATAGTGCACTAGAAATCAGTGGTTCCTGGGGTGATTTTGAAGGCTTCAGGGAGCCCTTAGCTACCTCAGAGATTTTCAGTCATAATCCTGAAGTTTTGGGGAAGTCAGTGGAAGCTTCTAGAGGTGACACGGACTCATGCAGAGGCCGCTGCAGTGCCTCAGTTGGTCACTTTTCCTCTGAGCCATCTCTACACGCTGGGAGACGGGAGGCTTCTAGCTCTCTGAATGAGGTATGTGCCAACAGTCAACCAAGAACTGAAAATGTTTGTGCTCCTGCTTCCCGCATCCAGAGATTTGTGTTGAATGTCTCCTCTATGGAGGAAAATGCTGTGGAGGGAGAGAAATGGCCAAGCTGCTTTGCTGCTAGTGGAACAAAAGCAGCTTCTTTACTGTGCTTGATAAATGCTTAAGTTTTCCTGCTGGGGAGCTTTAAAGACTGTGCTGCCTTGTTTTGCCTCTGGATCCTGGTGATGCATAAGCCTTTAGAAACAACGAACCTTGACCCGAGGCACTCGCGTCTTACAAGTTGCACAGAGTGGGCATAGGAAACAAAATTTGGGAAGATTGGTAACAAAAGGTGAACAAAGCTGTTTGCAATCTTATTTAAATAAATCATTATCAAAATTCTCAGGAATTGGTAACTTCTGTGTTATATGTGCAGCCTGAATAATCTTAACACAGACATTTTAGATTAACTTCTACCTTTAATAAATCTGACACAAATAAGAGATGTCACTTGGTAAATATAGTCCATCCTGTCACCTAGGAAGTTGCATTCCCTCATACAAATTTAGGACTAAGAATTTGATTAAATGCTAAGCTATTATACATGCATAAAGAAAAAAATCAGTCTAGTGATTATATCTCATTCCAATTGATATATGCTTTAATGCTTAGTTTTAATGTCAAGTGAAACAAACTAGCAAAAAGAAAATATGGATGTCTGAACACAAAACAAAAACTCATACCACTTATTCATACTATTTTTATCCTCAAGGAAACATTTCTTTAGTAAAAAGAGCAATTGTTCTGAACTTTCACAGGGTTGATCAGTAGCAATAATAATTTACCACTTGTTCCTTACTGAGGTTTAGTATAACTTAGCTTTACCCTGAGTTTTGAGATTTCTTTCCTCAGGGTAGTGAAGCATCCATATGGCTGTTGGAGATGTCTTTGGATGCATAACATACATAATATACCTGTATCCTTCATTACTGTGCTTTTTATTTTGTTTCCCTGACTCATAAACTCTTTGGGTCTGGGCTCTGTCTTCTGCATGATCAGTGTAGAAGAGTCTGGTTTGGAAGGGTTCTTCAAAACTCATCTCAATGTTAAGTGCCCCAATTGAATTCGAATAACTTGAGCAGAGTCCTGTATTTTAAGATGAAGGCTTTTTGTTTGCAGTTGCCGGATACTTTGCATATGCGACTGAACAACTTTGAGATTTTCACATCTTTAAACACAGACGGTTTTAAGAGAAACTCATGGATTTGCTTAAACACAGGAGTGTTGTGATATAATTGGATATAGGGGTTTTATTTAAAAAGCACAGGTATGAAATTCATGCTTTAATGTACTAGAGTTGCTACAAAGTTATAAAGAAAAATACACCTTCATTTTGTTTTAGAAATACCTAGCTAATAAATATAAAATAAAAATACAGTCTGTCAGTGTTGTATGCTGAGATTTTCATCTGGCTTGGCTAAACTGTAAGCCAGTGAATAATGATTGCAGTGTCCTGTGCGCATGTCAGAGTAACATGAGACTCCAGGAAGACATTGTGAACAAGACAGGCATGTGCCTCCCTCAACTCAGGTTTCTTAAATACTGTATTTTTTTTCTCAAATGCCAGGAACAGCTGCCTGATGTTAGTTCTCTTCGCAGTTGGAGTTTGGTAGAGGTTTGGTTAGAGGATTTTTATTTTCCTTGACTCTGAATTTATGATTTAGTAAGTGTTCTTTCATAGAATTTTGCTTTCCAAACATTTCTCCCCCAGGTAGTATCACTGTTGTAAGCTAAATCTACTGAAATACTTTACAAGTCAATTTAATAGCATCCTCTAATTCCAGATAAATGCTTAAAACACTGAACTAGAGTTCTTCTGTTCTGTTTATATATATACAACTGTTAAATACTAATGCTAATAAAATCAGTGGGGGCGTTGTATATTTTTTTTTTTAGACCAGCTCTTTGTGAACTGCTGGGCTGGCCCATGTAATGTCTGTAACAAAGTTCTGCTTTTTCTAGGTAAACCGCAGCTATGAACATGTATTTAAGCTGGGCTTTCCAGAAGTCACTGTACCACAATCCAGAGAGAACATAAGAAGTTTAGATCAAGTATTTGATACAAATAATGAAGATACTGGGATTCCTGGTTTTATGAAGAATCAACTTTGGTAATTGAGTTTATATTTAAAGAAATGTTTGTTTGTTTGTTTATTTGGGTTTTTAAAAAAAAAAAAAACCCAACCTCCTCAGTAATTACACCAATAATTAAAAAATGATAGTACTTGCAAACTAACTTCAAACTGAAATTCTTTTTAATCACATCTTAGCATTTTTGCTGTGTTATTAAGGAAGCAAGTTTGCTCTTAGCTGTTGGAAAAAAAAACAGGTAGGGAATATATCAAAAGTATGAATTCCTGCTTAGGTTTTTTCCCTTCCTTGCTGTCGGTATGCTGGTTCATGACTTAAGTTTCTGGAATGCCAGAGCACCACCAGGCAGCCTGTTCTTCCTGTTTGCCGGTTCTTCCTCCATGGCACATCTGACTTATTTCTCAGTCATGTCAAGCTCGAGCGTTGCTGCTGCTTCTGCTGACAACCTGCTCTTCCCCCGTGTTCTCAGGTGGTAACTTCATGTTAAACGAGATTTGTTTCTGAAGCTGTGGTGCATCTGGCTCCTTTCCTGGGGTTATGTTAACAGCAATTAGTATCATTGACTTAGCTCTCCAGACAGCTGGAATGCTTTTAGACTTGTTACATGTTTTTGAAGGATCAACAGTGCCTGGAGAGTATTGTAGTTATCGTAGTTATTTTTGCCTACATCTGAGGCTTTGTATCTACAAAATAAGGTCACTTATTCAGACCATACATTGGAAATGTTACAAGAATTGTAAAAAAATACCTTTAATGTGGGCATTCTTTCAACAAGCTCCTTGCATGTGCTTTAAATTTTAATTAGGTAACAAGTTTGAACTTGTGGAGAAAAAAAAAGGGATATATGTATTATATATGAAAAAAGGGCTTCAATATTAGAAGAGTACCTACTAAAGACAGGGGGAAAATAATATACTGTGCTGAATAAAGTAAAGATAAATGATACTTCCTTCATCTACTAGACTAAAAGCACTTGCTTTTATCTAAGATGAATGCACTATAAAAATCCGAAGTAGTGTGCAGAAGGAGCTCTTTAATTCTCACTACTTCAGTCGTATTATGCCTCTGGCTCTGGTTCCCTGTTTTGTAGTACTCGTGTCTAGACCAGGAAGGCAGCCTGCCCTGGTCTCAGGTTGCTGAACTGGGAAGACACAGCTGAAATAAAGGAGAAAGGTTTGAGACGCAGAATAGGAGCTTCAGAATAGATAGGACTGAGCTGCTTACCTGCATCTTACAGAAATAATTTAACAGTGCCAGATGTGGGCATATAATGGTCTCTGAAAAAGGCTTCTAATGCAATTTTTAGCTGAGAAGCTCATAGGTACAGTGATGTTGAGTAGTTGTTCCTGTTAAGTGTTGTGCAAGGTTATTAGTACAATGGGTTGATAGTTTGAACACATGTAGAAATAGTTTTAATTTGCCTTTTATTCAAAGTAGGCTAGCGCTCAATTGTCTAGTGAAAATAACTTTTAGTTACATTTGTCTGCTGGAAACTTTCTACATTTCACAACCTTAAATTGTGTTCCCTTCCTAGCATTGATTGTGGAAACATATGGAGAATTCTTATAGACTTTGATAATACCTCCAGCTTAAGACATCCTTGGAGTAAATCTCATTGCCAAGAAAATCTCTTGAGCGTTCTTGGAATAAATGCAAATGAAAAGGTAATTGAACAAAGGTCGGCTGGCGTGCCAGCATAAACACCTGCGTATAAATCCTGCTTTGTGTAAGCTATACGTGCAGATGCACGAGAAATGAACTATATATCGATGAATTGTAGGTTTCCTTAAAGAGGGTCCTTTAAAAATTACAGCCTAGTGTTTGCTCAGCATTATCTCAGCTACTGTGAAGGTTGTGCAGGGATCAATTTTTGATTATCTTTGTATTGAAACCCTCATTATATAGTGCTTATTGCATTAAATGGGGTGTTCAGCTTTGGCCATAGAGTTATTCAGATGTGTTCAGTCAGATGGCTTTATTTTTTTCTGCTCAGTGTATGCGAAAATTGTTAGCCTCTATTATCTTTTCATTAAGTGAGAATTGGATTTGAAACAGTGAGACTGTTAAGGCAGTTACTGGGTGTTTTAATTGTGTACAAGTTGAAAGTGTGTTCCATTTCCCCTTTTTCTCAGATTACTTTATCTGTTTGGGCAAGAGAAAGAGGAGAGGAGTGCGTTTTAAATAAACAAAAGAGGAGAGGAAACAAAAAAAGTATTGAAAATCTCCAAAAGAAATGTCACTGTTTCATCTCTTGTTTTGAATAGACATAGGTATCAAAATGGTTTAGTATTCAATCTGGCTATTTAGTAGGTAAGAATTGGCAGTTTTTGCTTTTCAGAAGTAACAGTTTTGATTAATAATTTGATTACTGAAGTGTGTGTATGAGGTAGGGAATTTTCCTATTATGGTCATTTCACTTCTCATACAAGTTAGGTGTAAATAGAATTACTGTGCAGAAGGTATGGAGCTTGTTCTGCACCTGAAAGCAACTCTTACCCACTCTCATTTGACTTCTCCAATGTAGCTAGTCCCTTATGCAGATATAAATGGATTAAATTGGTGTACAGGCAACTTCAAACTGTATCATTGCTTCTTTTAGCTTATTGGAAAATTGTATTGTTTTAAGTATTGCTGATGTATTTCTTGGTTATATTCTAGCATAGAACACCGATAGCTTTATTTGGAAATAGTTTTTTTTTTTTAACATCACACTTGGATTCATGTGTGTTGAACTTGCTTTGTCATAAAACGATTAATGTTGGGGACCACATGACAAATCAAAATACTGCCTCAGGAAATAAGATTTGGTAGTTGTTGTTGTTATAAGGGAAAACTCTATAGCTTACAATATGTTAAGATCAGATAAACATGAGTTTTTTGTTTGTTTTTAATAAAAGTAAATTATGCCTTGTTAGGATTTTCCAGAGAGCCAGGATGACATTGTTGATGACTCAAATGCTAAAGATGAGGACTTTGGATTTGATGGATTCAGTATTAATAACTGCAAAGCCCTGATCCAGACCAAGGTAAGAATTTTTCTGAAGGTTAAGAGAACTGTGTGATATATTTTACACATTTTTCTGCTATAATCTGGAATTGTTCTGGTGCATTTAAAAGTTAGCTTGTTTCTGATAAGGCCATGTGGGTAGAGTTTTTTATTATTTTTTTCTTCTTCTTTCTTGGAAACTTAGAAAAGGTAAAATATAACATACTTAATGCAAAGGGACATGGTAGGGCATGTTCAAATGTGTGATTATTTGTGTAGCTTGGGCTGTTGGTCAAGTTATAATAGAGAGAGGGAGATGGGTAGGGTTGGGAGAGAGGCAAATAGGCAAATAGTGAGATGGGACAGGGAAGAAAGAGGCAGATGTAGGATGTAGTCAGGATGCTCTGATAAAGGGAGGTGAGAGTCTCCAGAAATACCAATGTGTTGATCACTGAGCGTAGTGATCATGACTGCTGAAATATACAGTAAAGGAGAAATTACAAGGCAATTTAGTAAAGGATTTTCATTCAAACTTCCATTTCAGATATGCAGAATGATTCAGATTTAGTTTGTTCACTCTAAAGAACAAAAGAGAATAAGAACTACTTGAAGAGGCTCGATAGCTAAGGAAATTAGAGGGAGGCAGAACTAATGCTAACTGGGAAATATGTGAATGTCAGACTTGATTTGCAAGTAAGTTAAATCAGCTACTGGGATTATCATATATCTTCCTGGTCCTATGTCCTTTGGGCTTTTTTTTATAACTTATTTTTTGCCTTAGACTAATTTTAATTTTATAAAATCTGTGTGAAAATTAGATTGAAACATGTTAAGTGATTAATTTACTGTAGGATGGGAGAAAATTAACTGTGTGTTTTTCTTTTTTTTTCTTTTTTTTTTAATCCAGCTTTCTGTATCACCAGGTTCCAGAGATGGCCATCTTTTTACTTGCAACCTTTTTTTGAACAGAACAGCATCAAGTGGAAATATGCAATATATAACACTCCCAAGAAAGAAGCAAACTTTCACTACGCACAACCTAAAAATGAAATTTTTCAGCAATGATGTTTGTTAAAACCAGTGCACTTTTTATTTCTCTTTCTTTTCTGAACTGAGTGTGTTTTTACCTTTATTTTGTTACTGGCTTGGTACTAGAGACTTTATAAATCCTTAGGGAATTAACATACTGCTATGTATGAGGTTTTTAAAGCCACCTTTTTAAAAGGTACTTATGCTCTCGTTTTGAAGGCAAAGGTGCAATTTTGTCCTGGTAAGTTTTGTTGTAGAGTCACGTCTTTTACTGTAGGTGCAGCTGTAACCAAACCTTAAAGATGCTTTAAACAATTCTTTTAACTACTGACTTTTCAGGCCTTAATATCTCTTTGAATAAAACCCTGGTTTTTCTGCTGAAATCTAAGCACATCTTAGGTGTGTTGTGAAAAGTGCCTTGCCACTGTATCTTCTTATATTTAATTTACCTTTGAACAACAGAGGTCGGGTACTTTTCTACTGCTTAGCACAATGAAAATAACTTTCTACATTCTGTGACTTTTACTGGGGTTTAAAAAATGGCTTTACCTTGTGTGTCTGATAGAACCTACTCTGGTAATAGGGGTAGAGTTGGTGGTCAGATTCAAAACATTTTATTCTGGCATTGATTTCCAGTTGAAATAAATCATATCTTTGAAGCTGACTCTAACATGACTTCTTGGATTCATTCAGCTGCCACTTAAACCAGGTGTAATCATGATGGTTAAAGCTTAGCAGCAGTGTAGGTCAGGACTTTCCCTGCACAATGCTGTAAATGGCTACCCTGAATCTTCTGCATTTTTACAGTAATTATCAAATTACTGTATTTGATATTGTATATTGTTCCCTTCCTGCATGCATAGGTACCATCTGAGATGCACTTTGTTAACAGTCATAGAATCCATGATTCATCCTTGACAGCTGTAGCAGCTTTATTTAATGGTAATAACTTATGAAAGTTGCTAATCATTTACTTTTTAAACTGTTCTGAATATGAACATTTTGTATGAGTGCTTATTGTAAAGAAGTTGCCAAGTTTTTTGGCTTATTGAAGAGAATGTCACAGCACAGGACAGACTTCTTGTGTTAAAAGCATGGAAAAAAAATTGAATTTTCCAAAATTAAAGCAATTAATGATATACATATTCTGCTCTTAATTTTAAGAACTGTATAAGGCACTGGTAGAATCAAGCTCTTAATCTACCTGTTTAGCAGTGAAATTAAAATTGATATTATTAACCAACTTCAGTAGTGTTTATGATGCCTCAGTGCTATTAATGTAAGATAAACTGTCTACTGGTTACTCTGTAAATAGAAACAGAATAAGCACCATTTGAGTAAGTGCTGTTTGAAAGTGGCTCAACAGTTTCCCTGTCTTCAAAGCAGTTCAGCATGGTTAGACTGAAAACTCTGTGGCTATAAATGTGGGGTTAACATCACTTAACACTGGATTTCCTGTTTTCAGAAACTTTCCCCTAATAGTAATCTAAGAAGAGGCGGGTTCTTTTTATTGTTGTTTTGTTTTGTAAAAATAATTGTTGCATTTAAACGCCAGACTGGTGTAAGCTCTAGCAGTAGCTCCCTCCTGTTTTCACATATTAGAACTTCCTGAACTGGGACTTTCAGCTTTGTTTTCACTTTAAGTTAATGTTGCTTGGACCAGTAAAACTGCATTAGGTGGAGGCCATTGCTGTGGATTTCCTGCTGTGAGGAAGGTGGGAATAGCAATTGTACCAAGTAGCTGGATTTTTGTTTAATTGACATTTTGAATATTTATTTTTGATTTCCCTTACAAGTCTTTCAGAGCCCTTCAAGACGTATTAAAGAGAGGCTGGTAGTATTAAAGCAAAACAGTAAATCACCAATAAGTGTTTGAAATTTGGATGGGGAAATAAACATGAAATCTGGTGAAAATCAGCTACTAAAATAAAATACCATCCTTGGGCTTTTCCACAAATGGGACCCCATGGGAGAGGCTGGAGGAGGTTTGTTTCATGTGGAGCACTGAGGCACCAGTCTCCCCAGGACCCTTTTTGGGCTGAAAAGTTTCTCTTCCCTTTAGTTACTGTGTGGCAAGTGGAGCAGATCGTGTTTTGCCCTGTTACCCCAGGGGAGCAGTAACCAAGGAGTGTCTCTGTCATAGCAGCAGGTCTTAATCCCTCTGGGATTAAGTCTCTTTATGATTTCAGCGGGGAAGCGCTACTGCATGGCCCAGCTGCCCTGAGCTCCTCCAGCACTGGCTCCATCACTTCTTCCTTCAGGCCGGAGCGAACAACTTCCAGAGCGGCTCTAGCAGAGCTGAAACTACAACGTAATTCCCCTCAGCCGAGTGTTTCTGGTAGCCCTGGTTTGAATGCGGCTGCGATCAGCAGAATTAAGGGAAGGGGCACAAAGACAGAATTCCTGTAAGTGACAAGCGAGTGCACTGAGGGACAGAAGGTTCTCCAAAGCGAACTGCACCAACCCGTTTTTGAGCTGGGGTGGAAGGTAGAAATAGCTTTGGCCGAGGGTAGAAATAGCCTTGGCCCCTGTTGCGAAGGGGAGCGGGGGAATCCTCCGGATGCGTTTGCACAAATACTCCCTGTTCGGTTCCTTTTGTCACTTCCTTGTTGCGGTTCTTGCCTGGCATGGAGCCAGCTGTGCTAAAACCAGCTGCTTCACTGCTGCCAGACAGCTCCGTTTTCAGGCTAAACAGGGGCAAGTCTTTATTCTGTGCAAAAGGTGTGTGAAGAAACAACGCTGTTTATCCTAGTATGATTTAAGCTATGAATCTCAATCTTAGTTGTGAGCTCTTGGCTGCAAAATACTTAGCTTTAATGAACAGGTTACTGTACTGTGTATTTGTGGAAAAAGTGTAAATACCATAGACTTTTGACATTTACTTAGAATTCTGAAAGGGTGAAAACCAAAACAAGGCATGAGTTTTCGCTGGCAGAGCTGGACAGACTTACTTTTTTCTTCGAAGTAAGTAAATTACACGGAGTTTGGGATGAGAATGAGGTGAGGGGGGGTGGTTATATGTAGATAGTCCTAAAACATTCAGATCAGAAATGTAACTACTGAAATGTTCTGTTTATAGAAGGCACATTGCAAATAGTTGTGCTAAAAGAACTCCCCCACAAGACTGAAAACGCTGCTTCAGTGTAGTCAAAGCTAGAGCACAAGTAAAGCCTTAAGACAAAACACATTTCTGACAATCATTTAAAACTGAATAGACTAAACAGGTGGTTTCAGAAAGTTTTGTCTCTGAAACAATGTGTTCCCAGTATTGGTGGACCTTATTTTAAAAAGTCAAATAAAAAGTTAGAATTTGAGGGGAAAAAAAAAAAATCTAAGCAAAGCACATTTTTGATCCTAGTATGAGCTCTAAGTATGCCATAAGCCCAGTGTTAGTTAGACCTATACAAAATACTTAATCTTTTAAACTTATAATATACTTTATAAACTTATATTAAAGTACATGAACTTGATCTTAACAGATTTCATAGATGAAAACAGAGGGGAAAAAAATCACCTTTTTAGGAGACTGGGGAACTGTATTGTTAAAAATTTAAGATCTGTGAGTGAAAAACTAGAATTTTACTCTCTTCACTATTCATTTTCTATATACTATTTTTTTTCTCATTTTTTTGAATGACAATTTATATTAGTGAGAACTAAACCATGCCTTGATTTTGCAAAGCATTTTGCTTGGATCGTTAATTTTTTAAATATGCATAGTTTTTTTGAGCATACAGGAATGACTAGAAGGAGGAAAAACTATCCCCTAAATAAATCTAATAATATTCATGTTAGTAAAAATTTGCTTAACAATTGCAGCATACTTAACATGCTGGAATGTAATGGATACTTTTACTAGCCTCACTCATCCTCACTAGCATGTACACATCAATTCCTTATTTAAAGAACAACTTCCTTCGGAGCTTCAAAGGAATTGTTTTCATCTACCTCAACTCAATGTACTGTATGTGTTTAGCTTAAACTCACCTGTGAATTCCTTCAGTATTTTGGGCAATTCTCCTTCCATGAGCCTGCATCTGCTGCCCCAAATCCGTACCGAGGGGTAGCGGCCCCTTCACTCCCTAGTGATGGATGGAGCGGCGCGCGGCAGCCCGTGGCTGCTCGGAGCTCTGGAGCTCGGCCCCGGGGCTGCCCCTGCCCCGTTAGCGCAGTGCGTGGTCGTCGTGCTGGGCTGCTCGGCAGCATTTACCGGGTTTGCAGGTTTCTGTGCATCGACACATGCGGCTCTGTGATAGCACTTCTGAAACACGGCATCTCTTTGCAAAGCTTGGGTAATGACAGAATCTATAAGCAGCCCTGATCTTTTTAATACTGACTGTAAGAGAGTTCCTGAAGGACTTGCACCAGGTAGGACTGCAGAGGCCATTTGGCTAAAAACGAGCTGCTTTCAAGCTGTTAAAATGCAAACTTCACTGGGGAAGCCGAGTTTAGCCTGACAAATTTGCTGTTACTCAAAGGAAGGGGGTGGTGGGAAGGAATAAATAAATTTTAAAATAAAGCCCTCAGCAAGTGGCCGTGACAGGTTTGTTTCAGCTGAATGGGGTAGTTCTCATTTCCTTCTGCTGAAATATAAAACAGACCCTCAGAATTTGTCAGCCCAAAGGAGAGGCAGTCTAGTCTAGTGCTTTGCTTGGATAAATGGAGATAATGAGCAAAAATATCAGGAATCCTGATATTTCCTGTGATATATTCCTGTGTTTTTTTTTTTTTCTCTCCCGCTTTCTTCTTCTAGTTACAGGTAAATGCCTGTAAATGTTAGTACATACCTAACACAAAAAAAATCAGCATCCCTGAATGTCTGCTTTATTAATGCATACTTTTGTGGCCACACCTCTACAGCTTAGTTCTTGAATTCTGCTAATGATATTTGAATAGCTTAAAATTAAAGTTGGTTTTGCAACTAATTATAGTTCATTTTCCTCATAGGACTAGTGCACAGGCTGGTTATTTCCTCATGGGTATGTATTTTATTTCTCCTTGAGCAGGAAAACCAGTCCTTTTAAGATTCACTCCCCCTACAAAGGGTACTGGGCCAGGCAATATTCTGAATATGACATTGAGCTACCTCCATCATTCAACCCCTAACTAACTGTCATATATGAGGGAAAAAAAAAATCTAAAAAATTTGTAGTATGTGGTAACTTGGGCTGTAGTGATGCAGAGAGAGGAATCCTTCTGCAGAAAAGGAAAAAAAGAAAGCTTGGAGGGTAGTATTTAATATTTCCATGAAAAAATATCCAATTTATAAAGGCAACAATTTAGGGAAAAGTGTTATATCTTCATGAGTAGAAGGAAGAAGGTTGACACAGTACTTTTTTATTTTTAAGAACACACAAATACTGAAGGCTTCAAAATATAAGTGGTTAAAATGCAAAACTGTGGCTTTTATTTCCAAACATACAATAAATAGGTCCACCACGACTAGCCTCTAGCTTCATTTTACATGGAAGGAGTTCAAAATTAGTTTGTGCATATTTAAAAACTTCCCTTTGCACATAATTCCATAAATAACCAAACTGCATTACATACCAGCTCATGGTCTTGGCACTGTGATGCAAGCAACCAGTTTGAAATAGAGATTTGCGGCAAGCACATGAACAAAAACTGCATTTTAACTACTTGTTGCTATAATGTCCACTAATACTTTTGATCCATTTCTGAAGTATACAAAAAAACACTTTTGCATGTTAATCCTGTAAAGCACATTTTCTTGTTATAGTTCTGTAGGGCTGCAAGGTATGTAATTTTGTTACCTATTTACTATTTGCTACATGATACAAGTTTCATACCAAAATATCTTTGCTGCATAGTAACATTCCATATTTGCAAATGTAAAAAAAAATTAGATGCAGTCTTTTCATTTTATTCCCTATCACTGAATTTAAAGACATTTTTAGCCACAACTCTGCTTCATCACAGTGCAGAAGGCCCTTAATATTTTCAAGGATTTATTCAGGCATATCTTTAATACAAAAGTAGAGGCTGAGGAAAAGCCAGAGTAGTCTATACACAAAGCACAATCTGTGTACATTCTGAAGCTGTACCTCTTCAATAACTATTTATACACTCTTCAGACAAATCCCTTTATCCAGCAATTCAAAATACTTTAGATCAGAAGTTTTATATTAGAATCAATACGTTATATGCATATAAATACATTTATACCCTTCGGTTGCTGAACAACCCAAATGGCTGTGAGGATGTAACCTGAACTGGTTCTCCACTGGTTTGGGATACCAAACTGTATTGGCAGCTAACTGTTAACCAAAACAGTCACAGTAAAAAATAAAATAATAAAGAGAGAACTTTGCACAAGGTAAGCATGCTACAGCATCTGGTAAGACTAGAAATAGTAGGTGACATCCTGGCCCTTGAAACAGGCTTGGGATTCCAACTCTTGTGAGATGTACCACATGGGCAACATTTTCTTCTTCTGCAGATGCCCCAGTCATGAAAAGTCTCAGTAGAACAAAAGCAAAAAGAAAAACAACAAAAAAACCACAAAGCAAAGCTTTCACAATTAAATTTTTTCCATGAGACAGGTGCTGCAGCGTTCAAGATCAAAATAAAAAGTTTTATAGTTTGAAACAAAAGTGTGCAAATGTGTAGTTTAGAAGACAAAAGCAAGGGTCAGTATAGACCTCAGTTCAAGCTGAAACGCAGTATCCCAACTGTCATATGGAAAAATAGTTCTCGCTGCAAATGTCATCTTCAGTTAATGACTGCACTTAAAATATATTTATGTACACACCTGCACGTATACCCAAACTCCCTCCTCATGGTTCTTCAGCACCGTATGCAGCACAATCCTCAGCAACCACCGCGACGCTTCCAGAACAGGCGTTGGGCCCAGAGCAGCCGCTGCGCCTGGGCGGTCGGAGCTTCCCCAGGAACAGCTGCAGGATGGTGCTTAGTCATCAGGACTGACTCACCGCGTACAAATGAGCATTTCAGGAGGATTCAAAACAGTAAGCAGTGGTGCAACAAGGGTGTTCTTAGCTTTGCTTCTTAAGGGATACAGAAATGATGACTCTTCAGGTATCCTCCAAAGGTGCTAAAAGTTCTAAGTTTCTTTCCATAATGCCAGGTATACAAGTGTGTATCTTTTTAAATAATATTGCACATAAAAATCATCTTAAACTTTGTAGTGAAAGCAGGGTTGAAAGACAGTGTTTTCCAAAACAGATTAAAAAGCTATCTGTACACAGTAAATTTTAATTTAAAGAATGCCAAGATTACTCAAAATCTAAGCACATAATACTGACAGAAAAAAATGTTAAATTGCACAACCTACATATAAATTACATTTGTAAATACTTCGTTTTTAAACATTGAATACCCTTGATTTCACAAATCAGCTAGGTCACTGTCAAAGAATCAGCTTAATGAGTTAGAAGTATTTTTCCCCAGAGGAAAAAAAGAAAAAAAAAAAGGAACAAAAAGAAACAAAAAGATTTGCAGTCTTAGACGAAGCACTGGAAAGAGTTAAAGCATTTCAGCTCAGAGGTAGTGCTAAACACATCCAACTAGAAGTCCATTATACTTGAACTATGATGAAATAACATAGTAAAATGTAGAAAGACTATAAAATTTACAAAAATAAATAGTTCTGAATGCTTTAGAAAATGCAAGAGACTTTGTTGACAAGTGTCTTGATCTGCTTTTCTGACCAAAAGAAAGTAAAATGTGTCTCATTTTTAAAATATACCCATCTCTAGTAATGTGGCTGGATCCATGCAATCCAACTATGCAACTTGACGTACGCCAACTTGGCATAGACTCTGATATTAAAAATAAAGTGGAGGCTTTGTAAAAGATCATCTCATATGAATTTTGTTTTGCATGTAAATTCTTCTGACAAATTAAAAATTGCACATAAAAAAGTTTATTGAAAGAGGCATGAGGGGTGATACGGGTATGTGCCTATTGTTCCACATACACCCTGGAAGGAAAAAGATGATTGCACAGTTCAGATAAATAAATATATCTTTAAAAAAATCTGCCACTTTTTGGTTTATAAGTTTTGGAAATATTTAGAAGATTTCCCTACAGACAAATTATTTTTAGGTTTTAAGGAATTCTTTACAACGTTTCCAGTGGCTTTTATCCTTAAACCAACTGAAAGTGGCAGTTGGGAAAGTATCTTTGGGTAAAACAAGCATCAGGATCCAACGAGAATTTCCATTATGTGGTCCAACTCACTTAAATCTGTTCTACATATTTGAATGTTGCTTGCTGAAGAAGAATTACAAGATGGAAAGGTTTTCAATGGTTCTTCTGTAGCAACAGGCGGTGGTCTGGGCGGCATTAGTGGAGGGCAACAGAAGTCTGAATCATACATTGAAGTATCAATATCTTCAAAAATGTCATCTATTGCCAAATCCTTCAAGTAACTAGTTGAATTTGAAATCTCAAAGGAACCAAACACACACTCAGCTCCCTTCAAATCCTGTCTATCATCTTCTAGTTTTAGACCAGTATTTTCTGAAAACTTTGGCTGGTCATCTCCAGTAGGAACCAGACATGTAGGTGGGCTTATGTCTTCTACAAAGTCTAAATCCTTCAGAATAGATGAAATAGCAGATGACATATCATCATCTGAAACTATCAGCAGGCTATTTTCAATTGGGTCCTCTGTAGACCGCAAGTCACAACAGTTAGACTCTTGCTGACTAATACCTGAAGGCAACTGAAGAGAAATTCCAGATGACTCCATCCCTGTGTAGCTGGGAGAGCTAGGAGCAATGCCAGTGCAGACGTTAATTGGCTGGCCACTCTCTTGTCTCATTTCCTCTTGAATTTGCCGTACGGTGTTGGCTATGAGGACAGAACGATGCAAGTTCGGTTCCACCAGCATTTTGTAAGTCTGTAACTTGGTGAGGCACATATTGAGCACCAACTGCCTTTTAAGTGGGTATGGCAGATTTCGACTGGAATCAAAGGCACTAGAGAGACCAGCCACATTCTCCTCATAGTCACTCAGCTTGCGTTTTAGGCCTCTCCCCAACATGAACCTGGAAGAGCAAAATTCTAAATTAACTGCGAACAAGAATATTGCTTCTTTTCCAAATTTTCAATACACACTATGGAAAATAGGCAGAATAAAATGCATTTGTTAATTTAAACAGGTTCTGTTGCTATAAACCAGTAAAAAGGCAAAATGAAATCATGCAAAAAAAATTTTTATCACAAAAATGCACTTTCCAGACACATTATTTTGCAGCAAAATTTTAGTGAAATAACAAAATACAGTAATTTTTATAGATAGCTTTTATATACTTCTAAGTTTATCTGTTTAAAGTCTATTTTTAACTCTACTAATAGTAACTAATTACTTAAAAATGATTAGACTGAGTGTGTTTTTAGGCGCATCCTTTAAAATGAAATGGCATGCAAAAATACCTACAGAAACGTTCTTAAGTCTCATATCCATATGAAATGAAGGTGTATATTATGGATTAAAACTGCACAGAATGTTATTTTGTTACCAAGTACAGTAATTAAAATTTTAAAACTATTTTCAACAACTCTTTTCACCTCATTGACGCTTTAATGTCTTACTCAATTTACCAGCTCTCTCCTTTTCTGATGACTTAAATTATTTAACTCCAGTTGAACTGTCCAGCTACTGTGAGATTTGACTTTTTCACAACATGCCCTGTGAATTCCACCTAATTAGAAGATGAGATTAAGTCAAGACAGCCCTAGCTTTTTCTGACTACACTATTCACAGTAATAAAAAATAACCTCGCAAACAACAAACAATGGCTTTTTGTTCATAAAAAAAAAAAAAAAAAAGGCTGCCCAGGTATAATCAGAGCTACCCCAGTTACACACTCAGGAAGTACACATTGCTAATGGGGCATCAGCAAAGGCAAGTCAGCCTTTGGACTAGGCAAAACACACATCCTCCACTATGAGCATTTACACTGTCATTCAGACATACCTTCCTGAATGTTTACATTGACATAAGCAGATTAAAGAGTCAAGAAGTACACAGAAGGGAAGGTAGCTTGTTAGACCTAGTTGTTTATATTACAATCAATTTTAATTGCTGCCCAAATTTCATGCCGACAAGTAGCACCGAATAGTGAAATACTGCAATTTACAGTCTTAAGGAAAATAAAAATATCTGGTTTTTTTTTTCACCTCCAGGAACATGAGCAGCATTAATCCCAACTTTCCCAGTTCCAAGAAAACATAAAAGGCAGAATTTAGCTGACATAAAGACTTTCCATTAGTTCAGCCTAACCACAATCCCTGAGAAGATTACAGAGTATCTTCTCCAGAAAGTCATTTCCAGGCATATGAAAAAAGGGGTGACTGGGAATAGCAAGCATGGATTTATCAAAGGCAAATCAGGCCAGACCAACCTGACTACTTTCTATGTGGTTCTGTGAACGAGGTGGGGGAGTTAATACTTGTCTTGACTTCAGCATGGCCACAACAGCAACTTTCATAGCATCCTTGTATTGGGTCCATAGTTACTAGTTTACTTAAGTGTACTATAAATTGGGAGAAAATTTGGCTAGGCCACACGACTCAAAGGATTATAATCACTGCTCACAAGCAGAAGTTCACAATGTGCTACTGACTTAACACTGAGGACATCCAGCTGCAGGTTAGCAAATGGAGTTTTTAAGATGACCTGTTCTAGTACAGAAATAAAAGAAAATGTAGTTGTTTTCTGACTTTTTTTTTTCCTTTGCATAGAAACAGATGTAGCTCTTTAATACAAAACCAAAGACTGTACGCACCTCTAAAATACATGAGATCAAGCCAAATACATGCTTGCATACTAAGTAATCATCTATTCAAATTTACACTGTATTTTAGAGGCAGCTTCAGGGAAGAGACTAGCTTACAAGTACTTGTACATACACCGAGTAACTCCTTTTCTGTGTATGCACAAGTGCTTATATCATCAGCAGGAAACACTAGTAGGATCTTGATTACATGTAGCATCTTAATGTGTCCATAGAACACAGACAGACACATCCCTTCCAAGCAACAACAAAAATCATAAATTAGACTCCCAGTGGCAGATTAGGGGCAGATCCTTCATGCACAATGATCCAGACTCCGCACACTGCACAGGGCCTCCCAGCTTCCTTTTCATGTGAGCACTGGATGCTGCCAGCAACTGCTCAGCTGATGGTTGCAGCTGCCAGCTGCTAGCCTGTTGCTAGACTTTTGGGGACAAGGAGATGGCAGAAGGATAAAGCCTCTTTTACTTTTGGGATTTCTCCAGATTTGCGGGAGGCACTGCAGGGCTCCATGGCTACATCCATCTGCCTGGACTAAGATTCTCAGAGAACCTAACTCCTCTGAAGAGGCAGAAAGCAAGCAGCCCATATTTCTCAGTAAGACACATCAGAAAGACAGGCCATTGAGTTGTCTTAGACTTAAATTTATTTCCTAACATTCAGCTTAGGACAGATAGAAACCAGGTAGTATTGAAGACTCAACTGCAAATAGAGCCAGCAGAAATTAAAATTGGGACAAAGTTCTATGTGTAATTACCCGAAGTATCTAGTTGGGGCAAGGCACAGGAAAATCGGGCATCCTCAATCAAGCTATCAACAATACTGTTATTTTTTACTGGTAATTTTACATACAGTCTAAGAAAAACATGATTTATGCTGGCCTTTATATTAAAATTAATAATAAATCTATTAACAACTAAACATACCAGTGGCACCTAAATAGTGTTCGCAAATTCTCACAAAAAAATTGATTATCCTTTCTAAGTAGTGTTTAAGTGTGTACTACTTAAGGCATGACCACATAAAGAGTTAAAAATACACATCAAAACAGGTTTGCAAAGCACCATTGTTTCCATGCACTGCACACTATGATTCTCCCCACGCTAACATAATTAAAGCAAATAATAATTAAACCAAAGTTCACACTTGAAAGGGAGCTAAATTAAGACCATACATGGAACAAGAAGTCTCACATTGCATAAACTGAGAAAGTTTGATTTTGCCACTTCACTAGTTTTTATTATACCTTTTAAAATACACTTATGCTTTGTTATATGCATCAAATATTATACACAGGAAATATTAGACTTTTATCCATTTAAATATGAATACTGTCAATTGACAGTATGTGAAAAGATATGCTGGTATAAATTCTGTAAATAAACTTAAAAATGATGGAGAACACATATTTTGACAAAAAAAAACTTATAGTGAGATGTTTAACTTGTAAACCTGCATTGTAGTCCAATTACACTAAATATTTCATATTCATATATGCAGATACCCTCCCCTTTCTTCCCCAAACTTAAAATAAAAAAATTGTCCCAGAGAATTCTAGCAATATGTAACAAGGTTTTAATGCGACCCTCATCTGAACCACCAAGTTCAAGAAATCCTATTTGTTCTGACTTCAAATTATTCTAATTAATGGATTCCCCACTCTCTATTTTTTTTAAATAAAACATTTGCTTGATATTTGAAAAATCCTTAATTCTGCCTGTTTAGTGAGATTTTTGCCTAACTGTAAGTATCCTTAAATCTCCCTGTGAGAGATAATGATTTCAGACATCATAAAAAAAAAAATCTGGAAAAAGATTTGGTAGCAGAATATCACTGCTATAGTGCATTTAAAATGACTAGTGTCATGGTTGCTACAGGAGACATTAAATTTCAGTTGTGTCAAACACTCTCAGCTGCTGACCTACAAAAGATACAAAGCCCCTTTGTTACCAGCTAATCTACATTTTATCAAGCCTTTTGATTTATTTTCTAGTGTAAGAATTTTTGACAGGGTCATATCCTTAACAAGCTACTCCATATTTCCCAAGTAACTTGCCCTTTAATAGTACTGTGTATTTAAAAAAAAAAAAATCATGATTAATCAAATGTTCTTCCTTTGACCATATTGTTTTAGAATATAAAATACTGATCCTACTGTTTAAATACGCAGTGTTTCCTCCGGTTTAGTTTTTGGTACTACTGAAATCAAACAAACAAACAAATCAAAACACACATACAGGCACGCACACACAAAAACATGTTGCCATACCCAAATAATTCTGCATTGTTGACTGCTGTACAGTTGTTGGTCCATTCAGTTAGCTGACAACCGCACAACCAGTTCAGAGAAGCACAGGTTAGACTTACTAAAATATAAGAAGTATTCAGAAAATGTAATCTTTTTGCTACAGGCTAATTTCAGGAATTTGCCCACATCTCAAAACAGACTGATCAGTAACAGGATTCTGGAATATGCTATTCTGGTAACTCTGTAATTTGTAAATAATACAATTAACAAAAAGTTTATGCCAACTTCAGTTGCTAGGTATAAACATCTCTCTTTATTAAAGCAAGGTGTTAGCAATGCTTTTCTTGAATTAAAAAATTCAGCAACCAAATTAAAGAGAAAAAAAAGTCCCTCTATTTATATATTTTTTGTTGTTAAAAAAAAGAAAAATGAGGAATACTACATCTCAGTACTTTTTCCTGACATTCTCTCATCTCTCCTTGCTATATAAACACAAACCTAGTTACAGGCAATTTACAGTAGAACAGTTTTTAAAGCTTAATTATTTTTCTTATGTGCAGAAAAGGGAGCAATGTGAACCACTGATGTTTAGGAGTGTCAAACTCTCTATCCATGTCTCTAAAACAGCAAGGAGCCTATACCCAGAGATTCTCCCCCCTAAAGCATGTTCCACAGCTCCTTTAAGTTCTGTGGAGGACATTTCATAGCAACTTCTCCCTGCTAGGCCGGGAAGAAGCATCTGTGCTCTGTAACCCTAGACTGTATCCAAGTTTGAAAAAACTTGGAGAGAAGAGGCACGTCACTTGTTGGAAAAATCAGCACAGAATACCAAACAAACAGGCCTCGTCAGACCTCACAGCTACTCAGAAGCAACGTTCCAGGCTACCAAGAAACATTCACATTGCAAAGTGTTGTGGACAATACAGGACTCGTGCCACCATTTCAGAGGAAAAACACAGCTCCATCTGTCACAGGGTCTGATACTGCAGCACAGCTGCCACTGACACATGGTTAGGAAGTGCAGCTGGAAATGGTCACAAAGAATGCAGCAAGTGAAAGCCCTTAGTTACTTCTGTTTGAGAAAACTACTTACTAGTTTCCTCTTCCTCACCTTGAACAAAATGTTTCAAGAGCAGCATAAAACATTTATATCTCAGTAATGCATATAGCTTCATTTTCACTAAAGTTTCAGAAACACAAGCATATAAAGCATGAGTGCCACAGTTAAGCTGTCTGGACATACTTTTCATGCACAAAACAAGCATCACAACCAACGACACAAGAATTATTCATCTACCATTACTACCATACCATCTACCATTAAAAAATAAACGGCAAGATCACAAGTACTTGGCTGCAGTATGTGCAGGAGGTCAAAATCATATGATCAATAGTGCTCTCCTCTGGCTTTCCTCTTATAATATTATTAAATTCAAGCTGTTTGACTCTTCAGAAAGGCAGAGTGTCCAAGACTGTCTTAGCTGATAAATACGACTGTTTATCAACAGACAGGATGCCAGATTTTACCAGGTATAAGCATCTCCTGAGTGAAAGCTGTCCATCCCGTTTCCAGTAATGCAACTATACTAACACTGAAATTAGAGATGCCTTGCTATTATAATTTGACTCATTTCCTTTCAGAGTCTCCTAGGGTTCATAGCAGTATAAAGTATGTAACAGATAAGACAGCTAGAAGTCTCTTTGGATTACTGTAGACTTCTGATACTGACTGACAAGCTAATTCATAACTTGATTTCCTGCTTTCCTTTCTTTTTTACAAGCACACACCTCTCCGCAAGAATCACAAAGGTCTACAGACATCCTCATAGGTAATGGATTATTTAATGTATATTACATGAAAGATAACGACAGTCTTTTCCCTCCCCCTCAAAGGATCAGCACAGGCAATGTATTGGGCAGCAAGATTTAATTAATGATTCTAATTAAATGGTGGACTGGGTCTTGATTAGTACTCCGAGTACAGGAAGCTGCACAGAAAAAGGTAAACCTAAAGATACAGGTAACATACACGGTATAAATCCTTTCTTCCCATCTGGACTTATCACTGATCACTTAAACATGACTTACGTAACACAGTAAGCTGTCAACAGACTACACAGAACAGTGTATTTGATCTGGTGTCCTCAGCAAATGTTGGAGATCCCCATAACACCACATCTTGGCTGTTAGTAAAAATTAAGAGGAAGTGAGGGAAGGAAAATTAAACACATTAAAAGATACCAAACTAAAAAGCAACCCACATCTAAACACATTATAAAATATAGAAAAATGGAATTAAGTTTTTCTCTCTGCCTCCTGCACCCAATTTAGCAGAGATGAGTAACTGTTTGAGAAGGCACATGTGGCTATAAGTGTGCATATAGGGAGGAGTTCTGTCTTACCAGCTTACTCCCACATCTAAGCATCTCTGTAACAACTTTGTTACAGAAGTCAGAAATGACTGGGAATTGTTAGCTTTTTGGTCACTAAATCCTCACATACAACACACATAAATATCTCTCTTCCTACTAACGTACCTGGAACAGAGAGGCAAAACTACTATTTAGATATCTGCTATTTAGACAGAAAAAAAAGGGGGAGCAAAACCAAAACCTGCACATACCTAAGGATAACATCATTTCCTATGTTCTGAAAATTAAAATAGGCTGAAGAGTACTCATTAATTAAGTAGAGGAAAGGAATGAGGGTAAGACTAACCTTAACATAGAATGAAGTCTGGAATTCATAACCTTGCCACTGTCATTTCACTATTTGCAGAAGCAGAGAACAAATATATACCCTACAGTAATACTTCAGGGCTGAATTGATGTTTACAAAGCACTTAAGAAAAAGTTTTGCCTCCGTTAAAATGTTAGGTAGGAAAAGAACCAATTACTTTTACCAGGTCTAGCTGGATCTGGAAACCTCCTAAACTAAAGACAGTTCAGAAAGTCCCCTACCCCCTTTTTATTTTATAAAACAAAGCTGTTACCAATACTTTATAAACTACCACAGCTGAATCCCCAGTTTCAGGATATGCGCTTTCCACAGGCTAAAACAAGTGGCTCTGGGCCGTTTACAACAGTAAATGACATATATTCTTGAGCTGATATCTATCACTACAAGCTTATATGAAAAAAAAGGTGCTGAGTAACACAGAGAAAAAGATGTATCCTTAAAAAGCTCTGTCACTCCTCTCTTTCATCGCCCCCTCTAATTGGATATGGTTGATGTTTGCAAATAAAGCTTTTAATGAGAGTGTATTTAGCAGGTACTTTCAGGGATTTATGATAGATGTCTTTAGCAACAAGAAGGACCTGAATTCATTTAAACTAAGGAAGAACAGTACTGAGAGAGCAAGCACATGATCAAAAGTTACTAAATCTAGAAATCCTTATAGCAAAACTGAACTTTAACTAAATCAGAACATTAAAAAAAATAAAAATAAAGAAAACAAAACAAGATGTGAAAATGATTATCCAAACATGAATAATGTGCATAAAATACGATTTTATAAAACAAACAAGTAGTTACCCTTAAAATATGAGAAGGAGTCCAGGCAGGAAGATTCCAGATTTTGCATAAAGTGTGATCATCCAAGACTCTTGAACTATTCAAGAGCTGAAGCCATCCACCGAGGTAGGATGATGGGACTTCGAGGGAAAAAAATAGAGGAACATTTCATTATTATTAAATTTCTTTAGGAACAGTATTAAGCACATAGTCCAACATAACTAAATGATTAGTGATAAGTCCTATTAAAACAGTTAAAGCAAAATAAGAAAACTGATGTTCATAAATGCACTGAAATAGCATGAGGTAATGATTTTACTTGTGAAAGGTAGAAATGATCTTTCATAAACAAACACCAAAAAAGGGAACATTGATCTTCCAAGTGTAAGTTTAGCATAAGAATTTGCATCGATACTTCTTCATCTTACTATACATGAATTTACGCTTTTCTCATGCAGTATGAAAGCCAATACCATGAACAATGAAGAAACACATTTCAAAGTAATCTCCCACTAATTACAGAAGGTAAAAACACCTTTTAGATTTGGACTTTCATGAGGAATTATTCCTCCATGTGCTCCCTAACTTTCCTCATTTTCACCAACACACTCAAAATCACTAGGACAAATTAGCAGGTATGATGCCTTTGGATAGCATATAATACTCAACATAGTATCACTTTCATCAGGAACCTGATAAAGCAACATCTGTAGTTCGCCAACAGCTAGAGATTAAACCGTGGATTAGATCAAGGCGTTGGAAACTCAGGGATACTGAAAAAGGTTAAAGTGACAGTAAACTATGGGATAGGTTAGGAGATACAAAAGGAATTGTGTGATCCACACTCTGGCATTTTCTAACTCCATGAATTAAAACCCTTAAATAGCCTAGCAGCCTACCTTCTGGATTGTATATTACATTTGTGTCGATACACATACATATACCCCTTGCTACTGCAGTCCTAGTACCCTACGAATTCAACACAGGAGCAAAGATCAATACTACACAGATAAATTCTTACATCATCAGGAACAAAATTATTTATTATTTAAATTATTTTATTATTATTTAAAATTACTTTAAAAATAACACATGATAAAAACCAGTCTTACATTTAGAAGGCTGGAGAAATAAATGAATACAGTTCATTTAACACAGTAACTTGAAGCCTGATGTTAGCAAAAGGCTCCTCTGTTTATAGAATCTTGGAACAGAAGAGCAATAACGCAGCAGTAAAATGCCCATGACCTAATAATGCCAAATCTAACCCACAGTAATACAACTACAGTAATATCTTCCTCCTCCTTCTAGAAGCTGGCGTCTTTCCTAGCATAAGATACATGCCATTTGCGATTAATAAAATAAAAACCCCTAGACAAATGAAGATTCACAACCTTTTTGGTTCAAAACAGCAAGGCTTCACAAGTGCACTACTGAAGCTTTTTAAAGTGTGCTTGGGAGGTTACAGTGGAAGGAATAAAACTATTCTATTTTCTGTGTAATATAAAAGAACAAATATTTAGAGTATGACATCTTTTTAGCATCAAGGAATCCCTAAAAAATAAAAAGCTAACAAGCACAATGGAACATCAAAAGTTTTAGATTCCAGCATGAGGTGGAGGGTGGAAGCCCCAAGTCATAAAAAGATCCTGTTTATTGTATTTTAAACGGTTGACCTCTTGCTAGAGAAAGTTGAAATTCAAGGAGTTTTTGAATTAAATTACTTTATTATATACTTCAAGGGATGTCTTCAAAATTCACTGTTGGGGTTCTCCTTTTTCCCCTATGCAATTTCACATGGAGTGACAATAGGAAGTACAGAGGTGCAGTTGCTAGGTTTCATGTTTATACTTTTTTTAAATTACACTGGCACATAGTTGCTATGAGCAAAGATGAATTTATGTGTGAAGAAGAAAAAAATATATCTTTTCTCTTCCTCTGTTTCTTCACCCTGCAGTTTTCTACTATGCAGTTATAGGTCACTTTAGAAATGAGGTACAACAATGTTTCAATGTTCATGGTATTTTCTGTAGGGTGGTTAACTTAAGAACTGCTGAAACTGAAAAAACCCGGCTGAAAAAAAA